>QVXC01000419.1:0-29924 GCA_003501895.1 Phaeosphaeria sp. A1 3.1a | reverse complement strand
AGGTGAGGGGGTTGGAGGAACAGTAATATGAAGGTTAGGAATGTGTGGCATAATGATGTAAATGTATATGCCCATACTCGTCTGTCTGTGTGTTTATGAACAATGATTACTCAGAACAAAACTCATACTCTCATCATCCTGCAATTCCTCCCACATGCCCCCTCCCCCTCCCCCTTCCCATCTACCTTCGTCTCGTACCCCCACTCCATTGGCTCCCAATCCACCACCTCGGCTCCTCTCCTCACTTCACCGGCCTCCTCGTCCCACCCTCGGCAAACGTACCCAAGCCTGTTCCTAGCTCTGCACAACAAAAAAGTCTCAGAAAGCGTCACATGTGCACAGCCCAGACCGTCCGACTGGGTCCCATCAACCAGCGGGCGTAATCTGGACTCGAGGGTAGTGGGGAGCTTGCAACGGTGTAGTCACATGATGGGGGTGCTGGATAGTCACGTAGAAATGCAACGACACGAGAGGAGAAGTTTCTTTGGATGGAAACAGACATTGGCATATGATTCATTTGCCGGACTGAGCTAGGGGTTTGTATACTTGCGAATTCGTCATCAACAAAGAGTTGTGTACCAATGTTGTGTGGGAATGTGTTGCTGTGAAGCGAGAGTGGTGAAGGAACTTTTTTTTTGTACGGGTTGGTTTCATCGACAGTGGAGTGGTGTTTTTGGATACCTGATATTGCGCGGCAGTGTTGATAGACAATAATTGAATGTTGAAATCTTGTATGCTAAGGAAATTGAGAAGTGTTGTCTAGAAGTATTGTCGTTGGCGGTTGACAGAGTCGAGCGTTGTCCATTGCAACGAAAGCTCGCCAAGGGCGTGGCCGATATTGAGGGATTCGTCAGGTATGGCTCGGGCTAGTGGCAGGTGGACGTGAAGTTATGATGTTGATTCGAGGATCACCAACAAAGCCTTGTCCGTTGCAATCCTTGCAAGCCTCTTGAGTGCGTCGTCTGCGCATGATGAGTCTAATCTTTTGGTATAGCGAATTCTGACAGGTGTCTCATGAAAAGCGTACGATCGATGAGTATGCTTGAAGATGACTTACTCGACAGGATGCCCGCCACATCTGTGACAATTGTGGCCGCCTCTATCAGTGCAGACCGTACAAATGATGACAATACCTAGGCCAATGGCTGGTGTAACACTTCCAGGCTGGATCAAAGAAGCCATCGAAAAATTGACAAGATAGGTTGGACTACGAGTTGTGTTCTGGCAATTTAAGGACAAAGTTGGGTGCTGAGAAAGCGGAAGACGTGTTGGATATGTGCGAGTTTGGTGTGGAAATCTTGCTCTCGACAGATCCCGCGGTTAAGTAGTGTGTGATGAGAAGATCATGTCCTCATCACGATGGTTGAACATGACACAACGCTACCACCAAGCTTGAGACCCAATGCTTATAGTGACACGACGATGGTGCTGTGATTTTAAGCTCACGAAACCTGAACATTTTGGGTAAGCCAGGAGTATGGCCCCTCCAGTTTAGTGTTAGCGGCAGGTCGACACTCACGTTTTGAAGACGCCAACGCATGCAGGTGCGCTCTGTAGTCGCTCGAAGTCGTTGATTACTGCATGCTGAAACACCTGATATGTTGCTGAGCTAGGTCAGAGAAGTTGTATGGTATCGGACACCGGACCCGAACACGAGGTACAGCATGAATGTAAGGCCATCCATACCCACAGAACTGATGTTGGGCGTAGCCAGGCACATGTTTGTGGTCACGGATAACTCGGTTGCATTGCTGTCAGTCACGTTCCCGTGGTCTCGCGAGCTGTATCATAATAGGCATGCAAGTACATCCCAAAATGCTTTTGGCCAAAAAACCAGCCTCTTTGAGGATGGTTGCAGTGGACCGGTGTCCCCGACATGCGTGTCTCCCGGAACAGTAGCAAGCGAGTACCAGCTTTCAGGTAGAACCCTGTGTTGTGCTCGTGGAAACACGCCAGATCCTGTCGGGTACTCGCGTCCGGCATGGGGGAACGAAATTACACCACATAGCAGATAGCGGCTGTGGCTACGGAGAGATACGAGCTGAGCGTCACATCTCTCGATCAGTCGGAAAACTGGTTGGAGGCTTAGGTAGCAACGTGTCCGCCGACCAGGAACCGGCATCTAGACCAGGCTGGTGGTGAGGACGCTGTATCCAGCACGTGGTGGCACGCCGCCTCTTGAGTACAATACATTCCGGTCACGTCCTGACGTCGGGTAATCGAGCCACGCGTGTCTTCACTTTCGGCAGGGTCAGACAGAATAGCCAAGACGTGATAATGACCCATGCTAGGTCTCGTACTTACGCAATGTAACTGCCTTGAAACTGCTCGAGAGGATACTTCAGCTCAAGATAGCAGCTCCTCGGTGGCACGAAGGTTGTTCAAAAGCTCGCACCGTCTTGTCGCCCTGCTCGTCCGACCTAATTTCGCGCGCCTTCTAATTTCTCGCATGTGATCTGCACACGCCACTGAAGAAATGGGCTTTTCGTCGCTAAATGAGTTCCATGGTCGGTACATGGAGGGACAGCTGCCCAAGGTAAGCGCTGGTACCCAGACGCCCAGCCGCTCCTGCCTAACCTACGAAGGCTGATTCTTGTGAGGCGCCACACACCTTCACTCACGGAGGCCGCTAGGAACTCTCGTCTTTGACCAAGTAGTGCCTCTGAGATTGCGTGAAAGAGGTGTGTATGAAGACAAGACATCAAAGTACGGCTGAATACACCTGAAGGGCGGTAGCTTAGGCTGGGAATTGACTTGGTGCTTTAGTCGTTACCAGCTCCTGGGTATGACGGAAGAGGTTTTCAAGGAACAGTGCCCGGTTGACTGGCCGCGCGCCATACCTCCGGGGCCGATGGCGTTGCATTGTCCAAAGCGCCTTTCGACCATCGTACGAGCAGGCACCATCGTCGGAACATGTACGACTACTCACGATGCAGGTTGAGTATTCAGCTAGCAACTTTGAGTTGCGTCGCCCCGACTCAATCTACACCCACTGGAAAACGTGGTCGTCTCCGAACGCCACCGGGCAAGGTTTACTCGCTCTTGTTCTCGAAGCTGCTTCGTATATGTGGGAGCACCGTCCGTTTGTTTGGGAACGAACATGCATTCGTGAAGTGAAGCATGACAGAAAGAGCTCCACGGCTGTCCTGGACCATCGGCTTCCCCGTCAAGGACACTGAGAGCGTCAGCAAGTGGTTGGGTCGCAGCGGAAACCGTTATCAGAGCACAGAAAAACCTTGCTGATTCGATCATGGACTATGTCTGCGGAAGGTCCGAGAATTTCGGCCCAGTGAGTAACGACGTGTTTCGTTGATTGCGGAGGACTCACCTGACTATAAGTTGACATCATTGCCTGCCGTGCGAGCCAAGCCCATGGTATTGTCTGTGTTGCTTGTGAGACGATCTGTCGGTTTCGTCTGGAGGCACAACGGTTCGCTTGGTTCGCTTGGTTCGCTTCCTATTGAAGTCACAATTGACGTCACAACCCAGAAAGGTAGGAGCTTCATGACAAGCCAGCTTATCCCGCGCACGTTCAAGTAGGAGCGAAAGGTGATGAAACTGAACTATTAACATATCAGACTCAATGAAAGGAGGCGCGCAGAAGTCTCAGACAACATGGCATACGATATTCTGCCATCACAGAACATGAAATGAACTGACCTTGGGCAGGCTTCATGGTCTTAACACCACAGTGATGTCCTTACCATGTAGGACACCAGACGACTTCTGTCTGACCTCCAGAATCAGACATTTCCGTGCGAACAGAAAATGGGATTAGTTCACTCGAGGAGACAGCGTGGTCTTAATTCTGAAGGGACCAGACTAATCAGAAGAGCCTGAAGCTAGAAAACGGCAAGATCGAAGTCCTTTGAAGCAGTATGTGGAAGAACAACACAGCCAAGCTAGACTCTGTGCAGCTCCAAGAGGATTGTAGTACCCTCGCTGCTGTATGAGGATATGAGATGACATTCTTCTTTGTCGCGAAGACTGACAAGAATTTGACTTTGCAAGTGCCATATTCGGCGTCTGAGGCATGGTGCTATATTACACTTCAATCTCAGACACTCGAGATCGAGATGAGTGTTATTACGCCATCCCATCTTGCTTTACCCGCCTGCTTTGGCGCGCTCTATATCCATGTAGGAGGTCTCTGATGCCAGTGGTGCCAGGAGAAAGAGAGATTGGATACGGAGCAAATATTGTACGCGGCAGACTGCTGTAGCAAATCTCGCTGCTGGAAGGCGAGTTCAGATAATATCGGCTTCAACATTGAAGTATGTCAGGTCACGTCGCATTCTTCGCAATCTGTGAGGACTCGAGACCAGAGTCACGTGATGGCGCGTGTTATGATTGGCCGTTGCCTAGCGTGGTTGACGCTAGCGGCATGCGCTGACAACAATGAACCCGCTGTAGCTCCGCTCTTTCCAACTCCAATACCATCCACGACACATTGTAAGCATACCCTGTCTTCGCGCCTTCTATGGCTAAAGGCTAATCTCTGCACAGCATCATGGTGACCACACGCTCCGGGCGTGCGAACAACGCCAACGCGGCGGCCAGCAACCCGTCTCCCCTGCAAGTCCTGGCGCCGACGCCGAAAAGGAAGAGAAATGGACGCGCCGCATCAACTCCTGCGCCTGCGCCTGCGCCTCCCGCGCCCGTCGTGAAAGAGAAAGAGAAGAAAAAGGAGAAAGAGTCCGACTCCGACTCCGACGAAGATGTTGGCCTCTTCTGGCAAAAGAGTTCGTATTTCAATTTCATTTCTCCTTCACTGAGCACACTAATAAACATTCCTCAAGACAAGCTTTCTGTTCGCAGAACCCCATTTCCTACTTATCGCCCCGCTCTTCTCCCTCCCACTCCCTCTCCTCTCCACAACTCTCCGACCGAGTTGCAGGTCTGGAAGCAGCGAGCTTTGAGCGCAGAAGCTCGCGTCTTGAACCTTGAGGTCATCGTCGAGCGTTACCGCACGGAGGCTAGCATGCGGACCGGTCAGGTCTCAGCTAACTCGAGCCAAACAGATGTCGACATGTCCGCCAACACCCACGAGATCGCAGCCAACGAGACCGTCACCGACGAGATAGAGGCGCAAGCTGAATTCCTAGTCGGCAGCGACGAAGCTATTGCGCTTCTCCGCAGGATCGAGGCCTCCGCGAAGGAGCCACGCGGCGCACCGCCTAGCGACGACGGCACCGAAGACGAGAGCGTGGCTGACTTCACTCCTCCCGCGCAAGTGGTCGCAACGCCTGCGCCGCGCCCTCGCCCTGTTGCCACGCCTCAAGGCTTCTTCAGTCGCTCGTTCTCTGCGATCAAGACCAGACTTGGCTTCGCAACTCCAGCCGCATCCGCCGCATCTGCACAGCCACCTGCGACCGCGCCCGCCAACCGCCCAGCTCCCGGCAGCTTCACCGAGGTCCTCTCTGCTCCACCCACACCCGTCGGCGAGCGCAAGACTACGCAGCGCAAGAAGACGAGGCAGAACCCAATGACCACGCTCCTCACCACAGGCATCGACCCCAGCGATTTGCCTCATGCCACCAAATGGGTGCGACAGACTATCGCCGATATCTACAACCGCAGCGACAGCACTGCTATTCGCAGTCGCCTCAAAAAGCCTGTCCTCATTCAGGATCTCGAGCACTTCCCTTCAAGCAAGCCTTGGGAGTCGGGCTTCGGCGATCCCCTCAGCGAGATGGACGACGACGAAGTTGCTCCTGTCTGGGCTGTCTACGTCTCAATCCTTGCTGAAGAAGAAGAACCCAAGCACAAGAAGGTCAAGTCGTACAACGAAGCCACCATGGATGACGAGGACACGCTGTCCCTTGACGAGCTAGTTGCCGCCGCCAGCAGCACCCAGGGCTCTCACGTTCACGACAGCCACGGCATGTCCGTCTCCCATCTTGATCTCCACCCTCGCCGCTCAGTGGAGCCTTCCCCGCTCTTCAGCCCCTCTGCATCCCACCAGCAAGGCAACAACATCTTCCGCGAGCATCAAGGTCAAGACAGCGTTCTGGACATGCAGGCCGACCGCGAGGCACTGCGCGCTGCGACAAAACAGGCCGTGGTCAACCACAATCCCTCGCAGGGTTCTTTTGGCCTCGACTACGACGACGATGACGAGGACTCATCCATATTGACCGACATCTCCGAGTGTGACGGTAGCACCTCTCATCTCTGGACACAGCCGCCTCCGCCAGCACCTGTTCCTGCCCATGCGCCTCTTCCTGGAGGTTCAGTTCCTGACAGCCCCACACCCTCTCAAGAGCAGCAGGTAGGCGAGCTCGAGCGACAGCGTCAGAAGCTCTTGAAGCATACCCCCGCTAAGCCGAGTCGTCTTCGCGAAGCCTTTGTGCCTTCTCCCAGTCTTCTTTCTGAAGCTGGCAACACTTCTGTCATGATGGGATCGCCACTCGCTGGTCCTGGCCTCCACGACTTTGAGGATATGCCTGATGCTGAAGACCTGGGTCTGACGGATCAGGATTGGGCCGATGTGGACGCCATGAACAACGACCCAGCGCACAAGGCTTCTCAAGCTGCAGTCAGCTGGCCTGATCCTGTCGTCACCTACGACTCCGACGAGGAGACGCTCAGCCCCGAGTAGAGTGGCCGATAGCCCATACTTTTCCTTACTTTTACGATCAGAACATTGCGTCGGCGTTTCAGCATTGCACGGCGGCTCTTTACCAGCATTCCAAGGAGTTCAACGTGTACCAACAGCATTTTGTTTCGGCGTCTCTAAAAGCTTTTCTTATTCTCGACGGACTTCGGCTACATTTTCGCCGGGTCCTCCCTGCGATAATCTCTCGAATTCACCCCGACTCCGCATCCAATATTACCAGGCAAAACTCTTGGGCTTCCTCATCACGTTTCCGCACGACTCTTTATTTTCTGTGATACCTTCTTGAGGCACACCTTCCCACTTCCCTGTTGAGGTTCGAGATCTCCCTCTGGTTGTAGCCACCCGCAAGGGCATGCTCCCTTTGGGATGATCTCGCCTCGTAGGGATGCGGGGCAAGTGTGGCTTGTTTTGGTCTAACGGATTTCCGAGGGACTGCGAAAATGATGTTTTGGGTTCAAGCACGCTGCTGGTTACTGGTTGATGGATTTCTCTTCTACATCGGCACTTTTTTTCTTCGATGGTGGTACTTTGGTGGAGGTCTTCTTTTCTTTTTCTTCTGGGAGATCAGTCTCCTTTCGATACCCATACACTCGCAGAGGTGTAGCTAGCACACAGGCATCGGCCTACTTTTCGATGATTGCGCAGCATAATAATGATTTGATAAATTCTCACATGTTTCCCTTGGCTCGTAATGTTCATTATTTGCATTTCACTGATACCTAATACTACGTCTCCATCACCTCACTTGAATTAGCAAGTCCCAATCGTCTGCGGCGCCACGCTCTCCAACGTCGGCACAACCGTTTTCATAATCCCCTCATCGTCAAAATACACCCTATCCACCGTTGTCTCCCTGTTCGTCCCATTCCCATTCGGGATCGCAAACCGATGATATGCAATATACCAATCGTCCGTACACGGCACATTCACAATACTGCTATGCGCCGACCCAAGTATGCCCTTGCTCACATCCTTCTGCAGCACGATGCCCCTATACTGCCACGGGCCATGGATGCTCTCTGACGTCGCGTATCCGACCCTGTAATTCTCGGAGCGCGTGTCGTCGATGGAGTATGTGAGGTGGAAGATGCCCTTGCGGTAGTTTACGAACAAAGCTTCGCGAAAATCAGTGAGCCCGGAGATGGCCTTGATGGTGTTGGGTTTGAGAGAAAGCATGTCGTCGCTCAGCTCTGCGTATAGTGGAGGCTCGCCATTGCCCCAGAACAAGTAATACTTGTCTGTAGTGGGATCGTGGAAGGCAGCGGAGTCGATTGCTTGGCCGGTGGTTACGGCTTCGTTGTTGAGGATGAAGGGGAGGGGTTGCGCTGTGAACGGGCCTTCGGGCGCGTCGGCGACGGCGACGCCGATTGTTTTGCGGTTGTAGGTGGGGTTTTGGCCGCTGAAGTAGAAGTAGTATTTACCGTTGCGGGAAATGATGGTGGGTGCCCATGCGTCGCCGGTCGCCCAGGGAACGTTGCCTGAGGTGCCGTTGAGGGTGAGGAAGGGCTCGGTGGAGCGCGTCCATTGCACAAGATCGGGAGACGACCATGAGTAGAAGACTTTGCCGCTCCAGCCCGGGAAGCCGTCGGTGGTTGCGTAGATGTAGTACTTGGAGCCGAAGATGGCGATGTTGGGGTCTGCGTAGAGGCCTGGGAGGACGGGGCTGTCGCGCGCTACAATGCTGGACTTGACAGGCTCTGTCCGTTTGGCCGAGGCGGAAGAACCTCTGAGATTGGCTAATTCTTTGGCAGTGATCGGAATGACGGTGCCGTGCCGGGGGCTGGTGGGGAGTTTGAATGAGGCTGGGACCTTCCAGCTTGGGTTCGCGATGTCTGCTGTCTCGAGAGGAATGTAGCCACGACCGCCGTACTCGTCCACGAATAGGTAGAACTTCTCGCCGTTGACATCGTTTGGATTGGCCTTGAAGACGGTAGGGCCTTCGACCGCGCTGGTGCCTGCATTCTTGCCAATGCAGGCGGTTACTTGGGTCCATGAGTTCAGCGTTGCGTGAAGTGAGCTGGAACGTTCTTGGATGATGTCGGAACAGCCGGTGCCAGAAGCCCCCTCATCTTTAGTGAAACGGTAGTACTCGCTCCCCTCTTTGAGGACAGTTGAGTCGATACGTGACATGCCTGCATCCTGCCATACTACTGGCTCGCTGAAGGTGACAAAGTCCTGGGTTGTGACGTAGAGCATGCGATGGTAGGTGGACCCGGTGTGATCAGTGTCGCTCTCCTCATAAAGTGAAGACGCCCAGAAAACGATGTAAGCTCCAATTTCATCATCGTAGTATGCTTCTGGAGCCCAAGTGTTGCCGGCAGTCTGTGGTGAAACCTGTACATGTCGTTGTTGCGACCAGGTCTTGAGATCACCGGACTCCCAAATCTCCAAGTAAAGACTTCCTTTTCGCACTGCATCGCCCCAAGAAGTACCAGATCCGATGGAGAGGTCGGTTGCGAGTAGAAAGAACTTGTCCCCTTCTACTGAGCGGATCACGAAAGGATCTCGAAGACCCGTCGTGCCTTGACTTGATGTCAGAATTGGTTGCCCATTGTTTAGCTCTGTCCAGGAAAGCGCATTGTTTCCTTCACTGACAGCAAGGAAAATGTTCTCGCCGGCACGGCTGTTGCCGGTGAAGTAAGCAAAAGCATAGCCCTCGAATGGGTCTAGCTGTGCAGCCTGTCGTACTTTGGTATTGATAGCGGCTGCAGAAGCTGTCCACGCAAGGTGTGCGGACACAATAAGAGAAGCCAGACGCATGATTGAGGAGCTATTGATCGAGAAAATAAACAAATCGACCGACTTACATTATATTTATCATGTTCAAGCCGGAGCATACACGAAGGCCGAATTGGGTAGGTGGTAGTCACATCAGGGTGTGAACATGCCAATCCATAACGGGTAATCTGACTTGTCTCTCAATGCACTACTTTGGTAGCATTCCAAGAGTTAGAAGTAAATCCACGAATGCGCGAGCACGGTATTATCCCGGTAGGTCGAATGACGCCACGAATCCGGGGAAAGTCGATTCATGCGGGGTACACGCTAGGTAAAAGCCCTGCTCGCGTCTTGGTCGTGACATGAAATAACCCGAAAGACCGATTCCGCATGATCAAGTTCGTCGGATCCTTATCCCCATCTGAAGTCAGTTCCGACAACTGGTGCTTGGAAAGCAGGTACACACACAAAAGTCAATACTTCGCCCTGACGAGGATCCACCTGCATTATGTTTTGAGTAGCCGCGTATGTACCCGGGATCAGATCTAGGGAGTGTTGGGCATACAGTTCAGAAGATCAGCTACACTCGCCCTACCATAGTATATGATGGATTTGTCGTCCTCTAGCATGATTACATCCTAGACTTCTGCATGCCTCATCTGCTGAGAACCGGGAGAAATTTGCGGGCGTTGAATGTAGCGGTGTCTGAGCATGTCTCTGCCCTTATGACGTAGCGCAGTCTAGTCGCAAGGTATAGAGAGATGTTGTTCCAGGGGGAAGAACGATGCTGCATCAGGCACGTTGCTCCGTGACAGCAACGAAAAGCCTCGGAAGCGCCATGAGAGACGAGGCACGTGAAGCTAAAGGAGAGTAGACACCAGTCCATAGATGATTACGAGGGCCGCTTGAAAAAGGTATGCTTGCCCAAGTGAGGGTAATGATACATGCCGAGCGGAGCTAGTCGTGTCTGAGGGATGTGGAGGGACGATGGCATTGAGCGGACAGAGTGTGCTGACAGTGGCTATATAGTATGCATAATGTAGAAAGAACGACCGGATGGGTGTCACGAGAGAATCGCCAGCTCTTGATACAGACCATGCCTTGGATCTGTGTTGTGGACCACGAGCTGTCTAAGAAACGCAGACTGCACAGCTCCGGGGTACGTGTAGCTCATGGTTCCTGCCCGGCGAGAAAGAGTGCTCGCGGCATCGTATGAAGTGCGTTCCATTTGAGTGCACAACAACCGGTGCTGTATAAGGTTGTGAGAATTGAAGTGTTGGAGATCGGGGAGGCTTCGATGCGATTGGCTTGTGCCAAGCCGGGGTTTTGCCGCGACCAGCCATGACGACCTAGCTGCAGCTATTGCCTGCGCGACGACAACAGCAGCACGCATCAACCATCATGGAGGGCCTTTACTACAACGTCAAATACGGGTACGTCTGCCCTGTTTCATTCTCTGGCCTGCACAACACTGACACGGGAGGACAGCTACATCGAGGGCATAGTTCGCGGCTACCGCAATGCGCTGCTCACCAGCACCAACTACACCAACTTGACACAATGCGAGACAATCGATGGTATGTCGTCCCACCTGCATGGCTGCCTGTGCTAATAGCTCCTAGATGTCAAGCTGCAGCTCGCTCCCGCCTATGGCGACTTCCTCAACGCCCTGCCCCCAAACCCATCGACGTCTGCGCTCGCCGCCAAAACAACGGATAAGCTTGTGGCCGAGTTCCGCTATGTCCAGGCCAACGCAACCGGCTCGCTCTCCAAGTTCATGGAATACCTAACATACGGATACATGATCGACAATGTTGCGCTGCTCATCACTGGCACTCTTCACGAACGAGACACTCGGGAGCTGTTGGAGCGATGCCACCCGCTTGGCTGGTTCGAGACCATGCCAGTGCTCTGCGTTGCGACCAACATCGAGGAGCTGTACAATTCGGTCCTGATCGAAACTCCCCTCGCGCCATACTTCAAGGGCTCGCTGAGCCACCAAGACCTGGACGAGCTCAACATCGAGATCATCCGAAACACCCTATACAAGAACTACCTCGAGGATTTCCACAACTGGGTCAACACAGATCCTGAGATTGCTGGCACTCCGACCGCCGACATCATGTCCGAGACATTGGAGTTCGAGGCGGACCGCAGGAGCATCAACATCACCCTCAACTCCTTCGGCACAGAATTGTCAAAAGCAGACAGGAAGAAGCTGTACCCCAACTTCGGACGTCTACACCCAGAAGGCACTCTGATGCTGTCAAGAGCTGACGATGTTGAGGGTGTTCGCGTGGCGGTCGAGGGCGTGTCAGATTACAAGACTTTCTTCGACCAGACAGGTCTCAGTGGCAACAGTGGCGGTGGCGTAGGCAACATGTCAGGTGGTGTCGGAGGGGAGTCTCGAAGTCTTGAAGACTTGTTCTACCAGAAGGAGATGGAAATCTCGAAGCTGGCGTTCACACAGCAGTTCACCCACGGTATAGTGTATGCGTGGGTCAAGCTGCGGGAACAGGTACGTAACCCAATCAATCTCTATGCAGCGGAACTGACTCGTCACGACAGGAAATCCGAAACATCACCTGGATATCAGAGTGCATTGCACAGAACCAGAAAGAGCGGATTGGCAACTACATCAGTGTCTTCTAAGCGTATAGTATATATAATCATAGCATGTTTGGTTTACCGTAGAGCGATCGACTGGCGCAATGGGACTGGTTTGTATATGCAATTTGAGAGATCTAATCTGCACATGCTTTCTTTGATTCATGTGTGCCCTCTGGTTTACTGTCGTTGCACGCTCCGTTTGTTTGGCTGCTCGCGTGGGCTTCACTTCACCTCAGGCAGGCGCGACGAGACGCGTTA
This sequence comes from Phaeosphaeria sp. A1 3.1a, assembly GCA_003501895.1. Taxonomy (NCBI): domain Eukaryota; kingdom Fungi; phylum Ascomycota; class Dothideomycetes; order Pleosporales; family Phaeosphaeriaceae; genus Phaeosphaeria; species Phaeosphaeria sp. A1 3.1a. The sequence goes on along the minus strand of QVXC01000419.1, from coordinate 17,719 downwards.
TGCACGTGTGCCTTCCTGCTGGCATCACCTCGCCCGAAACCTCACCACCAACCTCACCACCAACCTCGCCCACACGCTTCGTTGTACGCAACGCTCCCATCTGTTTCGTTCACAGGTAGGTCGATGGGTAACAACATGTCCGGTCCAATGCTTCGTGGAGGCGACGCTGGCCGCGAACGCTTGTCGCCGCCGGCCACTGATGAGTGGGACTTCTACGAAGTGCCTCCTGCAAACTTCTATGCGTCCCGTGGCGCGCAAAATCGTCAGAGGCCATTTGACTTCAACTCGCAGGCACCAAATCCCTGGGACCGCCGTGAGCCTAAGCATGAGCCCGAGCCGCGCCGTTATGACGAGCCTACACACGAGGAGGAAGTGATTGAGGTACCGTTTCTGCTATCTGCCACCACGGATGCTGACTGCTCAGATCCGCAAGTTCGATCACTGTCGTGACGACGAAGCGCTCCGCACCTACTTGACTACACGTTCCATCTCGTTGGGCTTTCTGAGGGAGATTGACCAGTTCTTCCAAGGTCACCCCGAAATTGCCACCTGTGCTGAGGGTCGAAGCACTCTCCACCAGCTCAGCACTTTACCCCCTCTGGAAGCCTACAAGTACTTCTTAAAAGGTTACACGCGGCCAGCGCGGTAGGTGACATGCTTCCGGCTCACACACCACCTGACTTTTCGCACGGTGCCCAAGACAACACAAATCAGGGCACTGGCGGCTGCATCGCGGCTCAGGGACCGCGACATAGACCCGACGGATGCCCAAGCGCCAGTATTGCTGACTACGACTGACACTTGATACAGGTATGTGGACGGTATCGTCAGAACTGATGCCTTCACCATCCCTCCCAACTTCTCATATCAGGCATTGAGCTCGAAGCGGGATCCGGAGCTCGTCGACTTCTTCGACGGCTTCGAGTATCGCCATGACATTATCGAGCGCATCGACAACGAGGTATACACCGCTGTGAAGGAATTGGCACAGGGCAACCACATTCCTACGAGTCTCCGCAAGCTCGTGTGCTATGCCGTCTGGGGCAACCCTGTAGATGCGTACAAATGGGTAAGGAAATTTCAGTATCGACCAGCTTTGCTCTCAAAAGATGGCTCGTGATGCCTACATCTCATCAAGAGGACTGGAAAGCGTTCGAGACCAGCAACTGAGTGCTTTGCGAGGCGCAATCCAGACAGACCACTGCCCTGCCTTGACTGGCTTGCTAACTGCCTGCAGTTCGAATACCATCACCAGACCGAGTACTTGCCGCACAAGTATCTACCCGAACACGTTGTCTTGGGCCATATTCCAAAACCTGCAGACCGACCAGACCCTCGGCCATCAGTACTCTCAGGGCCCCTGAAGCATCGTGATATCCGAATACGCATGGCTCAAGCCAACGACCAGGGAGTCGGTAAGTGTTGGAACCGCTTCAGCCGGATCTTCGTAAGCTGACTGCGACTAGATGTGCTTGAGGTCCTCATCGCGGAGTACCGAGCTGCTCTTGTCCGCAGGGCCCATCGCCGAGTCGAGATCGATGGCTTGGTGGCCAAAGCGAAGCTGCGCTTGGGGCAGGAGCGTCGGGATCCAACAGGTCTTACCATCGTCATGAACGGTATGCGAAGAAAGTCATTGACCATTTTCAGGTGTGGACATTGTCGACTTCATCATGGACGATGCAGTGTCCCATCGGGGCACGAATACACGTGCGAGACAGCACCCGCGAAACAATCAGTCCTACAGGACATTCAAATTCGGATCAACTCGATTCCATATTTACGGAGGAAATAGCTCAATCACTGTCACGCGAGCCGGCGCACGCCGAGGTGCTGGCTCCTCTCAAGCTTCGGCCAAAGAGCTACGCCAAGCCAGGGCAACACTGCTGCGATTGTATACGCAAGAGCAAAACATCATCGCCGGTGGTGGCTACTACGTACAAGCAGCGGCGTTGCAGATGGTTCGTGCCAGCCGAGCTACGGCAGAGCGACGTTATGTCAACTGCCTGACTCGCTACTGTCGCGAAATCAAGAGCATGACAGCGTGGGAGGTAGGTTGATGATGTATGAGGTTAATGTGTGAGACATTGCTAACTTCGCGCACCCTGAATTGTAGGCGACCCAGCTGCAAAAGGACTTCACGCACCAGAAGATGGGCAATTTGGGCGTCTCCCACGGCAACTATCTGTTGGGACTCTTCCCGCGCGAGCTCTACTAGGAGAAGGATGAACAGAACGCGCGCGTCGCTTCGTTGTGTTCAAGGCTTGTTGTCATGCAAGTAGTCGAAGTGGAGATGAATTTCCGGATATATGCGATACAGGCGGTGGCCTTCATGAAAGGAGACAGTTACTATTGTGGGTCTGATATGGTTCGGATACTCGCGACGCAAATGGAATACTCGGAGGATGTTCGATTGGCGCACGATACCATGCTCAGCGAAAGTGTATGTTGCACGCTGACCGCTTAATGAATACTCGAGATTAATGCATTGTTCTCTCCACTACCCTGTTCAGTGCCATGATCGCCATCTTGCGACGACGAATCCAATTCCATGCCTACCATTTTCCCAATCCCCACCCATTGCACGACAGTCGCACCACGTACAACAACTCGAACAAAAGTCGCCGCGCACACACCGATTGTTGACATGCGCACTCTAATGTTCAAACGCGGAATATTCCTCAAACAAGTAATCGCCGATCCGATGCCCTGGCTGAGTTATCCGTCCCGTTCGAACAAATGCACTGCATTGCACTGCACAGCACAGCCCTACGGCCCAGTATCCTATCCCATCCCGTCCTCGTAATCTTAGCTTACCTACGCCCCATACCCTTGCCGAGCTGAGCTGAGCCATGTGGCTCTGCGCGGCGAGAGGACTTGCGTTGGGCAGCGGGATGCGATGTTATTGGTTGGGGCTGGGAGGGACGGGAGGGATGGGGAGTAAGCGTGTGTGGGGTGATTGGTGGAGTGGCCGAGATGGGGGCTCGTGTATGTAGGTTGTAGGGCTGAGGTGGGGCTGGGTTTGGAGTTGGAGCATGTGTTTTTTCAAGGAAGTGTATGTTGTGTACAATGAGAAGATTGGGATTTCGGGGGTGGTTGTTTGAGGAGGTAATTAATTTGTGTTGGGGTTTTTAAGCAAGGAGGTTGCGCAAGGTGGATGTTTAAATGGAGACCTTTTCGAGGTGAAGGGAGGAAGGAGGATGGGAAGATGGTCTTTTTGTTGTTGTGGCTGACATATACATTGGTTGGCACGAGGTTGTTCTCTTCGCTTGCTTCCATCGTTTGCAGCGGACTCCCATTCAGTGGACAAACCATGAGTGTATCATAGGTATTCCCCTCAATGTGCTTCCCGTGTGAGATATTGAGTCGCACATGTTCATGACCTGAGGCTCAGGTACCTTGTGAATTGGTGGTCGAGACGATTACCAAAAGTCTGCGAAGTTAAGAGGAAGGACGTTCGCAGATGATTCTTGTCCTTTGCTTTTCCTTCTTACCTGTGAAGTGGCTCGGCAGATCTGTGAGTATCCCATATGCAGAGCTTGGCGCCATTGAGCATTGTGGTGGTGATACCTAAGAGCCTGATAGATGATATCAGGGGTAATTCTGAAGGTAGTCTATGTTGCAGAAGGGCAGTGCTTTGAAGAGACTGTAGCTGCTGGCAAGAAATGATCCTTCGATTGCGTAGTCTTTGTAAAACGTTGAGCAATTGTATGTGTGACTTGATGCTTGTGGACAGAGCTAGGTGGACAACAGAGTAATGCTAACGATAATGTGAAATCATGATCTAAAGAGCGAAGTACAATCTATGGTCTACCATACCAGGTGTCCGGGATTTAGTCGTACAGTGTTGAAGACAGAGAGTAAGGAGAGAGGGAACGAAATCGAAATCTAATAAAAGTACACAGCAACTCAGTTCATGGTGGTCCAGCACCACAACCGCGTGAATGAGTGAATGTAGGCAGAATTTTGCCTGTACGTAGGAGAAAGACAGTCCAATGATCGGGCAAAGAACGAGATATTAGGGGTGGAGGAAATAAGAAAAGAAGAAACATAAATCAAGTAGAAGTTTGCGACCCAACAGTCAAGTCGAACGAATGTCGAAGTTGCAACACGGTCCTCAGCGCCTGCATTGTGCCCTCAGCGATATCAAAAGGCACCGACACCGCTGCTTTGATAGTGTGTAGAGCGAAGAATTTTCTCATCCATGCCTGCGTGGACGAGATACTGTCTCCCTCTTCCATGGACACCGAAACACGGCGCGAAGAAGGCCACGAGGCGGAACCTCCCACTAGACAGACCCACAGAAACACGCCTCGCATGTTGTTCCAGCAGCTGTGCGTGTCTGTGCGCGTCACTGCGGCGTGTAATGCGCAAAGGAGCGTCATGCCTGGAGAGTCAAGACTTGAGCTCCATGCATGAGTTGCGCGGGCTGATTCTGATATCGAGATGCCATGCACGACGCTGCGACAGTAGATCAGTGCTGCGATGCGGCAGCTTTCGTAGATCCAGTCCGGCTGGAGGACATCGCCTGACTGTGGCCTGCCTAGAAGACGAGAGTAAATTTGTTGTTGTTGAGCCTCATAGGAAGCGACTTGGTTGTCGGAGGCGGAGTCCAGATGCGTTGCATAGCTGCAGCGTGCGAGGTAGATGTGCGTAAGCTTGTGCATATCGTCCAAGGTCTCGATGGTTGCAGGTGAGCAGAGGCCATACAACGAGGACATGTCGTCATGCGGTGGTTGAAATGGTGACGCCAGGTTGCTGTTGCCCGCTACTGTGGGCGCGGTTGACGAAACAGCGTTGCCACTGAGTATGACCGGCTCGACAGAACCGCGCAGTACAGTGAAGCAATACAAAACTCTAGATTGCATCAGTTTGCCGACCTTAGATGGTAATGGTGGTTGGCATACAAGCTGATGCTGGTAGCCAGACTTTCGGGCAAATTAGCGAGGCCGCCTCTTTGCTGAATGATCCTGACCAGGCCTTCAGAGTGTACATCGAACACATCTTCATCGTAGCCCCCGATTTCGCTCACGAGAAGATTACAAACGCTCAGAATGGTTACTACACGAAGTCAGACAGCAATTCGCGTGCGTGTAGTACCACTTACCATCATCCATACCAAGGCTGTCCGTGATGGCAGTCAGAACCTTGGCTTTTGCGTACATGGTGAGTTCACTGTCATGTGGCATTCCTTCCGCAAGATCTTCATAGACGCAAGCGACACTGACGTGACTTAGGAACGAAAGTCGCTGTTCGCAAATCCAGTGCATCCATGGTACACCTGAGTGATTATTAGTAGAGCACCCGTAGCATAGCATGGTAGTCAATCATACCGTGGCAAAAGAATTGCGTGCCGCTGATGTACTCTTGGGTCAGACTCTCGAGTGAGTCTTGAGTCCAAAAATTATGCTCCGGGAAAGGAAACTCCATTGATTCATGAACTTCAGGAGGCGCGGATCGAGGTGGTGCGGCCGTCGTAGTGGAAATGATGCGTGCAGCCAGTGCTCGCATCGGTTGCGTTGATTGAGCACCAGAGGTGTAGTTGTAGAAGTCTACATTTGATGCAGTGTGCGAACTTCTCGATTGTGTTGGCGACAGAAACCTATTGTCCTCCAATATGCCATCCGAAATGGTTGTCATAGGACTCGGTGTGCGAGTAGTGGCGCGTGATGTACCCCCACTCTCCCTCCTCTTCCCTCTCTCTAGAGGCGACGAGCCTCGTTGCTCCCGATGATTGTACATGACGTGGGACCGAACATTCCTCATTGTAGAGCCTGCTTTGAAGTCATCAGGATGGCTGGCGACCACAAACTGTATGGGGGGACCCGGAGCAAGTGGCGGAAGTCGTTTCCTGCCAATTCGCTTCTTCGAAGATGAAGATGATGACTCGCCAGGAGATGTCATGATGTTAAACCAGAAGTAATAGTAGATATTCAAGAAACAGAGAGTCTAGAATGATATATAGGAAGTAAAGAAGAAAGAGGAGAATCGATGGTGGAAGATGCTGCATCCAGTCTGGCGCCGTCCTCCTGGGAAAGATATACTAGAATTCCAATCCACTGAAATGAGGTAAGACCACTCAAGTCACAGGCATCCAACTTGTGAAGCCACAGTTTACCAGCCACAGTGTAGAATGAATTCTATATCGCCGGGGTGCTGGGGTCGGAGCAATTGGCAAACGCCCCCCTGCAATTGCATATTAGCGGCGGAGATGTCCAGGGAACACCGCTAGATAGAGGTATTGGAGTAAGGGTCGACAGCACATTGATGATTTTGGTGAGCCGTTGAGAATGGGTTGTGTGCGGCACTCGGTGAAGCCGGGTCACAGGAGCGGGCAGTGCGTGGGTTCACAGTCTGCAGTCACTCGCGGGGAATGGCTCAGGAGAAGACAGATAGCTGCAGCGCTAGAATTCATTGAAGCTGAACGGGGTGATCGTAGGGTGTCTGCCATGAGTGACAGTGTTTCCCGATGGGCGTGGGGTCTTGATCTTGACGGCCTCCGTGCTCAGTAGTGAGGCCTGGTCCAGGAACTGGTACAGACAGAACGGTAAATTCCAAACAGCCAACCGATAGTGAAACGAAAATAGACTTTCAAATGCCTGGCTTTGCGGTTCCAGTCGATCTCGGCCAATGTGATGCTGTTCCAAACGTGTTTGAACCTTCTCAGTGGACACTCAAGTCTCCTCCGATGCCGAATTGCAGGGAAAGTATTCCCGGCTTGAACACGCGTTCAAGAGTTCAGCTGAGAACAAGAATCTTTACCTGCAATTGCGGTGTATTCGACCCATCTGAGCTAAAATACTGACAGCTTATTAAACCCATTGTCCAGATTAAGGCTTAGCTCCCGCAAGGCCCTGGTCGAGCCGTGCGAAACGTATAAGCCGCAATGAAGGCGCAGGATATGGAGCAAGGCTTGCAGGACATCATTGGGTATCTTCGAGTCGCTTGAAGCCGCCATTGGGAGGATAGTCCCCTGCAGTCAGCTGAGGCGACCGCGACTATGATCGTGTTGCTGCAGGACCATGTGCCGTTGTTTGGAATCGCTCGCCAGGCTGTGAGTAGTGATTGACTAAGTCACGAAGCTAATGAAGTCCTGCCACTGTGATGGTCTTCGCATCATCATGATTAGACATGCGCCACAGGTCGTGGCCTGCTGGCTAGCTGTGGCTCTGGTGGCTATGCTCCTCCCAATGCCAAGCCGTCCCAAAGCAGACGTTGACTAGGACAATTGTTATTGCGGCGAGTGGAGTACACGACGTTTGATCGGTCACACATACTCTGTGGAGTTCGGCTTTGGCCGTACTGTGTGATGTTTGAAGCTGAGATACGAGCCACGTCGTACGGCGCGGCAGACTGAGGAGAGGATCTGCGCGTAGGGCTGGGATTACGCCGTTAGCGTCGTCACGAAGCTTGGGAGGAGCTAACATCACCAGAGCCAAATCCTCTCTCAGGCATCCCTGCATAACTGTGTCTGTCCGTTCTAGAAGGATAATTTGGCGAAGAAGCTGTTGTGCTAAAGGTTCTCTAGTGCAGTGCTGTCAGAGAGGACAACCATTCTGCCGTTTCAGGAGTGTACATGTCTCCCCTTCTCGCCTTGACTTGATCGTTTGGAAATCTTGTACAGGGCTTTCGAGGCGCCATATTCGATATCTTGGCGACGCGACTCTCTGGAGCTGAATCGTGACCTGCGTGCGTTGGATTAGGAGCTCTGGCTTCAGTCACCGGTTTTGCTGTATACCTATGTATTGATTGTGCAGTAGTGGAGTGGAGATTCAAGGCGGCAAGGCTCCCGGGGGGATATGGTGGGAGCTGACTCAAATAAACATGATGTCATGGCACCTTCCTAATAAATTCACATGTCGCAAATAAGCGCGGAAGGCATCAGAATCTGTGTCTATTGAGAATATGAAGCGCAATTGGAGTATAGTAAAAGAGACGAGCCACGAGACTTGTTGTCCGCGGTTGGATGTAAGCCAGCGTTGGCCACCACTGACGTTTAGTGACAGTAGGAAGTGTAGGAGTACATGCGTAAACGCCAGGAACAGCGAGCGAGTCGCTTTCAGAACTTTGCTCGCCCTAGTGAAATATTCCTTCAATTATTGTTTGCCTCATTCCACGTCCCATGTGCACTTCTGCTTCAATCAGCCATCTGATCATGTCGACCTCGTCAAAGGGTCAACGTGGTCTCCCGTGAAACCGGCCTTGCTGGGATCGTTCCTGCGCATGAGGCCTTCGACAGGTCCGAGCAGTCGCTGAAAGCCGTGCTTGCCAAGAGTGGCGAGCTTGACTTCTGACTTGCTCACGACGGAAGCGGCACGGGGCGCGTCGTTGAGCAGTGCCAGCTCGCCAAAGTAATCGCCTTTGTTGTATCGCTTGACGGGCTGGTCAACACCGCGCTTGAAGACTTCGGCCTCGCCAGACTCGAGAATGTAGAAGGACTCGCCGACGTCGCCCTCCTGGATGATGGTGGTGCCTGGAGGGTATTTCTTTGTCTCGAGAGCATCGGCAATCTTGGATCGCTCATACGGGGTCAAGCTCGAGAGCAGGGGCACTTCTTCGAGGAAGCCTTCGTACAAGCGGCGGCGCTGGAACGCGCTGTCCATGAGGATGCGGCGGAAGGTGACACGGTCGAGGGCCCAGAGCGTGGATGGCTCGCTCGACATGACAGTCGCCGCGCGGGGGGCATTGTACATCAGCGCGAGCTCGCCAAAGGAGCCGCCCGGGCCCACCGTGCCTACTTTGCTGCCGAGGCCATCTGCACCTGCCTCGAGCTTGCCGGACTTGTTGACGTAAATGTCGAAGGAGCCCTTCTCGACCACGTAGAAGTAGTCGCCGACGTCGCCCTGCTGGATGACCTTTATGTCCTTTGAGGGTATTGGCTTCTCGTGCAGCGCGCCCAGGACCTGGGCCGACTGGTCGTCGTCGAGGTGCGAGAAGAGGAAGTTGCCCGAGACGGCCGACTTGAGTCGCGACAGCTGGTCTTGTGTCTTCTGGTGGAAGGGCGGGGTGAAGTTCTCGCTGTCCGCCGAGGCCGGGTTCAGCGACTCGGCGGAGACGGAGGTGCGGCGGTTGGTGTTGTAGTTGCTGGGGAAGTTCTGGCCCTCGCCGGCGATGGGGGGCATCTGGGTGATCTGGTTCTTGGAGGAGCCGCCGAAGCCGCCAAAGTTGCCAAAGGCACCCTGGGCGGCGCCCGCGTCATTGCTGCGGGGCTTGCCAAAGTCGATGGCGCCGAAGGTCGAGGCCGTGGGCGAGGTCATGGTGTCGTGCTCTTCTTCTTCCTCGAGGCGCTGCATGGGGCTCTTCGCAAAGCCAGCGCCGCTGGGCGAGGTGCCAAAGGGGTTGTTGCCGGGAAAGCTGCTCTCCGCACGGCCTTGGGGGCTGGAATGCTGCTGCGACAGCAGAGCTTCGGTGCGCTGCGACTCGAGGCGGCGGTTGAAGAAGTTTGCGCAGAACTGCAGGATGTCTTGGGGCTGGTGCTTCAGGATTTCGCGGTCGAGGGCGGAGATCTCATTGGAGTAGTCCGAGGGGAGTGACATTGGAGGTGGGCGTGTTGATGTGAGGTGGGGTCGGCGGCTTTGACGTTGCTACGCTCGAGGTGCAGGGATGCGGCGACGGTGCAGCGAACCGCAGAACACGAGAATGGCAGGCCCGCACGATTAGCAGCGGCAGCGGGCAGGGGCGATGCGCAATGGACGGGCGTCTCTGCTGATGGCTCTGTCGCGGACGGCGTGGACTCGTGGTGACGGGGCTGCTGGCGGAGGCGGGGGTCTGGTCACGGGTGGAGGAACGAGTGCGGGCGGGCTGCCATCGCATGGAAAGCAGCAAGCTTCTAGAAATCACAGCTCCAGCTCCGCTCCAGCTCCAGCTCCAGCTCCCAGGGCGCGGACGCCCACTGCGTCATACAGACACGCCATTGGCATGTCGCGCCCGCCGCTGTGATTCGCGCGAGACACGACGGAGACACTGGCACAGACAGGTCGACCGCCAGACATCCCAATGGCAGCCACAGACTGCTTGTAGGAGGCATTGCCAGACATTGTGCCGTCATCCCTGAAACAGCTGCATCATTGGTGAAGACCATCACTCGTATCAGATTCATACTACTATGTATGTGCTATCAATTCGCACGCAAGTCTGCAAATAGCGCGGGATGCATCCTCCACGAGCACGTTCCGCCACGACTCCCTGGCAACCAGGCGGTGAGGCACCGTCCAGACGCTGCGAAAATCTTTGCTCGCTGCGAGACCCGGCGCTCTGTCTGCTGCCGCATTGGTCCTGGAAGCACAGTATGTCTCTCAACAAAGGCAGCGAGGCCCCGGGCTGCTCTCGTGGTCGCGGCAGCGTCCAATGACGCAAGACGCAGCACAGGCACGGGCAACGCGAGGGGCATCGGCACAATTGAGGTCGACAGCCGTCGCTGCGGGCGCGTGACAGTTGACGATGCGCGTTGGCCTGGAGGAGTGCAGGGGAACTGCAGCATTGAGGGCAATTGGCGACCGAATAGACCAAGGTACCTGGCATGGCGGCGTCATCGTACATAGCCATGGCTCCACTCGCCGAGCAGAGCAGAGTGCGGCGCGAGGCCATGGAGCGCTAGAGTCTAGGTCTCCAAGCTTGCACAATCGCAAAGCACCTCACGAACATCAGCGCTCCCACCTCGCCAGCTCCCTTCATAGACTGCCTGTGCGAACCTCTGCACCGAGCTGCGCATAAACACACCGTGCATCCGCCGTCGACCAGCTCCTGAGGCACTCTTCGCCCGTCACCGCCGCTTATCCGACCCGCAGCCGTATCAGACTAGCTCCTCTTCTCCTGCCGTAGCTTCTCCCAACCACCCGCACCCCATTCAATAAGTGAGACAAGTCTTGCTCTTCATTCCTGACCACCGCCACTATTATTCCGCCGAAGATGGGCAAATATACCTTTTCATGGTAACCCTCCCTCGCATGCCTCTGTCGCCGGCTCCACACCCGCTAACCGTGCGCCAGGGAACATGCTGCCACCGATGTCCTCGTCACCGGCACCTTTGACGACTGGCAGAAGACGGTCACGTTAGAAAAGACCGATGGCGTCTTCAAGAAGACCGTCGAGCTGCCCAAGGTCCACACACAGTACAAGGTGCGCCTGCCCCAGACAGCGCGCCCATGGCCGCTGCCGCCTACCTTCGGCTGTGGTGCAGAGCTTGCTAACGCGCGTCGCAGTTTGTCGTCGACGGCGATTGGGTCATCAATGAGAGCGCTCGCAAGGAGGACGACGGCCACGGCATAGTCAACAATGTCCTGCTGCCCGAAGACATTGTCGACGAGCCCGTCAGCGCTCTTTCGTCCGCTGCTCCCACCTCCACCACCGCAGGCCTTGCCGGCGCCGTGCCCAAGGAGGTCGAGAAGACCAAGTCGCAGGACTCGCTGCCTGGCGCCTTCCCCATGACACCTCCTGCTGAGACGCCCCAGAGCGAAGCGCAGACCTTCAACGTCGCCCCCATTCCCGCTACCGTAGGCCTCGGCAACCCCATCAAGCTTGCGCCTGGTGAGCCCGTGCCCGATGCGAGCACCCTCACAGACAACACGGTGCACTCTACCGTGAAGCACGACAAGGAGCCCGAGTCGGAGGCTTCAACATTCGGTGTTGCGCCCATCCCAGCCACCGCTGGTGCCGGCAACCCCATCCATCTTGCGCCCGGCGAGACGGTGCCACATCCAAGCACCCTGACCTCCAATACCGTTGAGAGCACTGCCAAGACAGACCCTGTGTCGTACGCCAAATCCGATGCGCTCCCAGCTCTGCCCGATCTTGGTCTGACTCCCCAGGCCGAGCGCGATGCCAAGGGCGGCATGTTTGGTCTGCCTCCTGTCGCCGGCGGCGTGGTCCCAGAGTCTAGCCTGCCAATGGGCGTCGATGCCGTCACCGAGAAGGATACCGGCGTCACCATCCAGTCTGCTGCGCCAACTAGCACAACTGCCGCGCTTGCCGCCGAGGTTCCCAAGGAGCCCAAGAGCGTGCCCGAGATCGTCAGTGAAAGCCGCAAGGAAGCTGGATTCGCTCCCGAGGCAACCAGCAACCCCATCGCCGTCCTCGAGAAGAAGGAGGTTGAGCAGGAGCTGAAGGAAGAGGTCCCCGAGGCGCCTGCCGCGGCCGACAACTCGTACGCTTCCCAGATCAGCCAGAATGCTGGCGTGGCGGCTGCTACTGTCGCTGCTGGTGCCGCCGCTGGTGCCGGTCTCTTCACTGCCGCAGCATTCACCACGAAGGACAAGGTTGAGCAGGCTACCGGTCTGAACGGTTCGGCAACCACTGGTGACGTTCCTGCGGTCGTTTCCGAGAGCCAAAAGGCTGCGCACACCAGCCCTGAGGCTGCCGCAAACCCTGAAGCTGTTCAGGAAAAGAGCAATGTTGAGCAAGAGCTGCTCAGCGAAGTTCCCAAGACCAACGCGACCGGAGATGCTGCCCCAGCTATTGCCGTCCCTGCAGTCGTCGCCGAGAGCCAGGACAAGGCCCACGCGAGCCCTGAAGCCGCCGCCAATAGCGAAGCCGTCGCAGAGAAGAAGGCTGTCGAGTCTGAGCTGCTCAAGGAGGTCCCCAAGGCCACCGAGGCTGGTGAGCCAGCTCCTGCGCTGAGCGCTGCTACTGCCACAACTGCCCCTGCCGCAACTGTTGCAGACCCCGCTCCCAATGTTCCGGATGTTGTCGCGGAGAGCCAAGAGAAGGCACACATTAGCCCTGAGGCCGCTGTCAGCACCGAGGTCGTCGGCGAGAAGAAGGCAGTAGAAGCTGAGTTGCTCGAGGAAGTCAAGAAGGTCGATGCCACGGGCGAACCAGCTCCCGTCATTGCAGCTGCCTCCACCTCCAAGATGACTTCCGGCGAGCCTGACGGCCTCAATGCCCCTGCTTCCGCACAGGCTCAGACTGTGCAGCCCACGCTTTTCAAGCCCATCAGCGAGGACACCAAGGTGTCGTATGCGCCCAAGGACACCACCACTTCGGAGCCTGCGACCACTGAACAGACTAAGCCTGTTGTCACCACTGGCACAGATACCACCACCACGGCGGAGACATCTGGTACTGCCGCCGCAACCACTGAAGCCAGCAGCAGCTTGGCGGCCCCTGCGACACCCTCCAAGGACGCAAGGAAGGACTCGGACGTCTCGCCAAAGGGCACTCCTGGCAGCCAGAGCCTTGCATCTGGTGCCGACGACAAGAAGAAGAAGAGGCGGTCCATCTTCGGCAAGATCAAGGACAAGCTCTCCAGCAAGCACTAGATTGTTGTGTCCCTCGTACATATGGTCATTGAGAGTGTCGTGACCTCGCAGCCTGTTATACCCGGATCTGACTGTTATTCGTGTTCATGTTCACGGAGTTGGTCTTTTGGTCTATACCATTTTCCTTCGACGTGGTCTTCGCTGTTTTCGATTTTTCCCCGCTCTCCATATCTGCCCTCTTATCATGCATCTATCGCAATGGTGTGGGTGTGCAAGTGCATATCGAGATGTGTTACCTGATTTGTTTGGGCATGTTCAGGTAGAGATAGATACTTAATTCGCTAATCGCAGATGCATACGATTTGTGGTTCCTCTGAATAATTGCTTGCGTTACGTCGCGTGCATGGTCCCCATGATATCCCCTCTCAAGCCTCAACACCATGCTCTCCATTCTTCTACCTAAAGCTGCTACACCTTGACCAATAGACTCAATCCCTCCATCATCATTCCATCTCTGTTCTCGAATTGCATCAAACACCCCGAGAGCATGCATATCATATTCATCCTCAAGTCCTACCAAACGTCTCGGAAACAGGAATGTTCCCGATGGGCACAGCAGCAATTACAGTAAGGTTTGTGTTTTTACGAGGGATCGTGGTATCCTACACGTCCCTCCACGAAGCTTGGATATGGTCTACAGACCGTACGTAGCCATCTCGCAGCTGTATGATCCACAGCATCTCATCTCTGATGCAAGTCGCAAGCTTTGAAGGAGCATTCTCAACTCCGACATGTCCATGTCCTCAAAACCATCCGAACCATCCGAACCATCCGAACCATATCCATCCTCATCTTCCATCTCCTCGTCCTCGGCCACACGCAGCCCAGCGGCGCGCCTATCAAGTTCCTCCAACTCGAGCGCGCGCCTGTTTGCTTCCTCCGACTCAGCCTCCCAAAAGTCGAGCTGGGCATCAATCTCCGCCTCCTCACGCTCCTTGGCCTTACGCCACTCAGCCTCGCGTGCCTCAGCCGCTTGCGCCTCGTCCTCGTGCTTCTGCTTGTCGCGCAGCTCGATCATGCCGGGGACAGTGAGGTCCCGATGGAAACGCTTGACAGCTTCCCACTGTTCAAGAATACTGCCATGGGCCACCTTTCCTTCGCACAGACCTAAATTGGCCTTGATGGCTTGGAAGTCGCTTAGAGGGTCCTTGAGCGTGAGCTTGGTCTCAGCGGTGACCTGTGGCATGGGTTCGATGAATGCGCGGAAGAATTCGTCGTTCTTGGCGTAGGGCTCGATGCGCGAGGGGTCGTAGGTGATGTGATAAGGAATGGAGAAGCCGAGGCCGACGCGGGGATTGTTGAAGACGGTTGTGTTGCTGACATCGTTGACCTTGACCGCGGGTTCGACCATGGGATTGTCCTGCGTCTTCTTAGACTTGCGATACCTCTTGCGGCGCGGCTTCTCGGCTAGCTTCTCGACTGCCGCCAGACCGCCGGGAAACATGTAATCCAGGTTGGCCTTGACAGCTTCGTCGAGAATTAGCTCGTCCCACTCTTTAGTGTAGCTACATCCATTGAGATATCCCGCAGCATCCTTGCGCAAACACCAAATCTGGTTGTTTTTGAAGGTGAGGAAGTGTTCAGGGTTTCGCATATACAGCTCTGCGAAGCGACGAATGTGCTGAGTGGGCTTGCTCTTGTCATAATACTCATCGAGGAATTCACCTCCATCGTACCCATGCAAGCGAGGGTGTACCCACTGCATATGGCGGTGTACTTGTCAGTATCATCTGCCTTGGGGTTTTTCATGCGCTTGATGATGCGATGAAATAGAGCAAATAGCAACCGAGTGTGAGTCGGCTTGTAATGACGGGAGAAGCTGTGGTTTCGATCGATGCCTGAACAGAACATGGCAATGACCTCCTGTAAGTCCCACTCCTGCACTGGGGTGTTGGCATCGAGATTGCGCATGATCGCGCCGTGGTAGTGAAGCATCCCCAAATGGGTTGCACCCTTGTCGACGGTCGCGTCCCTGCTCTTGGTAAGTAGCGTTCGAACGTCATGTGTAAGATCCCTACTGCGCGTGGGGTTCATTCTTATTGAGATCGCCATCGAGGATGTAACCGAGCGCGGGTATACGACTTCGTTGTTCTGGAAACATGCCGTGAAGCTTGAGCTCAAGAATCGCCGCCAGCTCTACTTTGTCTTCCGCTGTGAGACGCTTCTCCGGAGAGTCAGCGCTGAGCTGCACGTTGCCGAACATCTTCGCAGCCATGTTCGTAATGAGTGGGGCGCAATTGTGTTGCAGTCGACGAGCGGGAGATGCGACTGTGAAGATCGATGAGCGGCAACGTGGGAGCGGCACAAAAGCGCGAGAGAACGCTTTTATGTTGTCTTGCGCCGCCAGGGAAAACAAAGCCCGTGCGTCACGTCTGCGCTTATCGGAGGTGTTGCAAACGGGGTGTTGTTGCGATGTAGTCAGGAGAACCGAGTGAAAGCGGATGCGGAGGAGGTGTCTGGACGGGCAGATAACGATCGGTGGTGTCAAGCAGAGTGTTCAGAGCGAAGAATACGAAAAGGCTTCTAGTGCAATGTTGAAACAACAAAAAGGCAAAAAAAAAAAAGAACTTGGCCTTTGTGCAGTACAACCTTTCGGTTCTTCTTATTGTATATAGGAGTACCTCGCCCTCTTCATATTTATCTCAGGGGCGCTCTCTTGCGCCAGGCGACCGAGAAGGTGGAGTGAACTCCGTTATCTCAGTGCATTTCTTTGCTTGACATTAGCATCTCGGAGGGTGGTCGAACTTGTGACTCCTCGGGACTTCTCGATTTTCGGTGGGGGTGAAAACCCAACGCTGGGGGTGAAAACCCAACGCTGGCGATACAGTACCTGACTTACCTTACTTACCTTGATAGAAATTTCGAATTACGAACAATATGTACCCCGACATATTATTTATCAGAATACTCGCACGCAGAAAAGAATAGATATAAAGAGGTCGCAGCGGCGGGTTACGGGTGTGGTGGGCGGGGCGCAGTCCCAAAGTATCCTTTCACCTGAGGAGGCGCTTTGTGAAATATTTCTGGTGCGTGCGACTAGGCGGTCGGCGGCAAGAAATCGAGTTCGACCATGATAAACGAAGATATGGAGTGCGTGAGGAACCTTAGATCGGAAATGATGCCGTGAAGGGACCCCAAGTATCGAACAGAATAGACGAAATATGCAGACCTGCGTTGCAGCGTCGATACCAACGACAGGGTCGTTACTCCAGGAGGAGGCGTATGGCTGAGGCGATACAGGAGTGTGTCTTCGAAGTAGAGACAATGATGAACTGCCATCAATTGAAGCGTCTCTCAGAACGATACAGAAACAAGAGTATGACCCGCGAGAGATTGTGAGGTGATAGAAATGACAAGTAAGAGAACGACATCTTCAGCAAAGAAAAACTTACCCGGGATGGCTTAAACGAAGGTATAGCCATGCTAGATTAATCAGAACACAGTCCTGCCAATACTTGCGTCCTGTTCATGTGCATGAACGACCGTAGCATCGTGTCGTCTGCGAGTAGAAGCATCTAGCAACTCAGCGATACGCGATACGCTCGAATCAAGCACTCAATATTCGAGTAAGCGAGGGCTCAACATTCAACAACGTTGAGATAAGAGGCGACGTGTGTCGAAAAGGTGGTGGCTCGTCGTTGTGAGAGAAGAGGCGAGGTTTGACGTTGTGTGAAGTGGTGTTTGGCTCCGCGCGCTATACCATTTTGGGTAAGCACATAAAGACACCGAGCATCATTTTTGAAATTGAAGTCTATTTGATAGACCGAGAACACAGAAACACGTGGAGTATTCAAATGTAATGTTGTGAAATAAAAGCGTCTTACGAGACATAGGTGAGCTTCAAGTGTTCGGGAAGATTGTAAATGTCTTGCACTTCACATGGACAATCTAGGTCTTGGATACATTCGAATGTTCAAAGCCGAGCCAGGCAACAGCAGCAAAATGAAAAAGAGCCTAAAGAAGAGCAAAAAAAAGAGAAAAAAAAATGGTATAGTAGAAAGCTTGTTATATTCGGAAGGACCAAGAGGCACCTGTCAGGGGTATTCCCACCTGTGCAGCCACGGGCGCCCTCCAGGCCACCCGCGGCCAGCCCCCGGGCACGTGACGTGTTGTCTGGTATATGTACGAACCTTCCTCCATAGTTACTCTGTAAGGATTCGTCTCAAATACAACCAAGTGCTATTATCTGATCCCTATCTGCAAATATCCCTCACACACCTGTGACCGATTCTGCCGGGGATCGAACTTGCGTTCAACCCCCGTTTCTCTGGGGGTAGGGTCAGTGTTCTTTGCCAAAGGGGGGGAGGACTTACTTGTTGAGATAACTTTAGAATTTGTACGTACGATCACATGATTCACCTGAGCACAAGCATGAGGCTCGTGCGAACGGTACGATCATCTGACCTACTTGCGTACGGGCCGACTGCTCGTACGAGAGGAGGGAGTATATAATCTGATCGTACGAA
>QVXC01000418.1:0-29941 GCA_003501895.1 Phaeosphaeria sp. A1 3.1a | reverse complement strand
GCCAGTGACTCCGATGAACCCGCCATGAGCGCCAAAGGCCCATCCCGGGGCGCAAGCGGTGCTGCGCCCAAGCTCGAGACAGTGCAAGAGTCGAGCCTGCCGACCACCCCGGGCTTTGACGGCGTTGAGGCTGACAGGTACGGCGTTCCCCGCAATGGCCCCACTCTTTGTCATGACTACGCACGTTACAGCTATCCGCGGGTAGAAAAACCGTACCAACCATGCATTTTGCTAGCTCGCAGCTAACGTCTATCTCAGTTTCCTCTCATCCTCAGCCACGTCGAAGACCACAGACAGCGAGCGAAATGACGTCAGCTCGTCCAAGATCACCGAAGACCTCAGCTCCAAGAACAACACACACGGCAGCCACACCGGCAGCGGCAGCGACAGCGGGTCCAAGGCTGCAAAGAAGGGCAAGATGCAGGAGCAGCGCTCAGCCTCAACACATCGACCCAACCATGTCACGTCCAAGCCGTCGCTGTCGTCCCTCTCGACGCGTTCTGCTACCCAGCCACCGTTGCGCAACATGACAGTCGAGACGGAAACCGTGCCATCGATCCCACAATCCACAATTGGGAATCAAGATCGCTCAGCTTCGGGGCGCGTCGACGGAAGCCTGCGATTGAAGCCCAGCAATGAGACTATTCGGCCCAAGAAGGAAAGGAAGCCCAACAAACGAAAAGCACCGTCGATCACAACGGGCACTGGTAGGTCGCCTCACATTTCGTACCACTACTATCTCCCGAGCAGGCCTGTCCCCGGCTCGCGCTCCACAACCGCATCTTCACTTGGCAGTCCTGTCTCGCGTCACTCATACGACGACGAGAGGTCAATGGCGACAATGTCGCCGCCAAGTCCTGAGATGCGGACGCTCGAACACCGCACTTCCTTCCTATATTTTTATTCAAGCACTAACACCACTGTTCGCAAAGCTTCGTCCAAGGCAGATGTCTTCGAGCAAAAGGTCGCAAGCGCAGTCGACGAGGCCGACTCCTCTGACTCCGATGCAACCTTCATCTACGAATCGAACCCACCGCCTGAACAAGGCGTGCACCGAAGCCGACACAACCACCACTCGCGAACGCCGAGCATGACCTCGCTTGCCAGTCTGGCCGACCCACGATTAGCGATACGCGACACGCACAAGAATCCAGGCAAGAAGAGCAGCATGAAATTCATAAACTCGTTCAATCCAGCTGTCGACGGAGAAGCTACAGAGCGTGGCGAAGGAACAGTGCGTTCGGGATCTGGTCGAGTAGGACCGGGCAGTCATCATCATCACATCGGCAGACATGGACATGGCCAAGGTCGAGGAGCGCTAACTCACTTGATGCTTGACAGCGACTCGTCCATGCCTCAATCGTCGCGAGCTCGAGGACCGTCGTCAAGACAGGCATCACAGCCAAACAGCCCTCGATTTCAACCTTTTATCGTAGGAAACGGCCACAGCAATGGCAGCAAGAAAAGCGGCGAATACTCCGCTTATGATATCGATGCTGAACACGCAGCCGATGATGAGAGGACGCCTTTGATCTCATCCCGTGGGAGCCAGCGTGTACGCACGCCACGTCGCAGGAACAGCCTGACGATGCGCATTGACCGTCATAATCGCCATGCAAATGGTTGGTGTCGACGTTTCGCTGGTTGCTTGGTTCTGTGTATTCTGCTCCTTGTGGTTGTCTTCAGCTCCGTTGGACTAGTCTTTGCAACCACCAAACCCCTTACGAGCGTCAAAGCTCAAGCCCTACAGAATGTCGTGGCGAGCGCGGACCAGATCATTCTCGATTTGATCGTCGATGCAGTCAACCCCAACATTATTGGTGTTACTGTGCCCGATGTCGACATCACCATATTCGCAAAGAGCAAGCACGTCGGGTCCGACAAGTGGTGGCGACACCATGGCGACGGTCGCCAGACCGATGAAGAAGATTGGCAACCTGTTGAAGACGATTTGACACTTAGTGGAATTGATGAGGGGACAGACCCGATAGAAGGCGAACCACGCACCATGACCCTCGGACGCATCCAACACTTCGATACACCTTTGACTTATGAAGGCTCTTTTTGGGCGAAAAAGCGAGCTTCTGCAATCGGCGAGATCCGCTTGATGGATCCTGGCAATAAGACGGAGGTTGGCGGCGCAGATCGTTGGGAGGAAGTCCTGCAGTACCCCTTCGAGCTTATCGTGCGAGGCTTCCTGAAGTATCAGCTCCCGCTCAGCACACATATCCACACGTCCCCGCTTACTGCAACCTACTATTACGACCCTGATGCCGAGAAGAAGAAGCTCAAGCTCATTTCAAGAGCGCCAGTGGAACACCAAGAAGAAGAACAAGCCCTTGTACCAACAATAGCGCTGGGGCGATACGATCGGAGAGCTCCTCTCTTCAGAAGTTCGTGATACATCGTCTCATGCCGCAACACCATATTTACCCATTTCCGGAGCGAGCCAGCGTCTTTCTGCGGCTCCAGCATCAGATTGAAGAAAAGCGAACCAATACCCCAGACAAAGACGACGTTCATGACCCATAGAATTGATCCGGAACGGCAGTCGCTTCAGCCGCGATTGGCCTTTCCATAGCACCTCCGGCTTCGCAGCCTTTACGAATTTCTTTCTCTCTTCGACCGTTGCACTGCTTCGATGGATGGTCCCAGCTACACGACAGCTGACTGTACAATTATAAACATGGCAAGCAGTTTAGCGACAGCGCGTTTGTATCATGATAGCTTGGTTTTTAATCGAGGAGATGACCTCCCTCCTCACAAGTTTTGGATTCGTGGTATGGCATTTGGAGGTGGGCTTTGGTCCGAGGACGCTCATTGAACATATCTTTCATGTTGATTATCTTAGCTATCTTCGTCGTTATGGCATTGGAGCGTTGGAGCGATGCATTGTAAGCGTATAGGGAATTAAAATCATATTAGACCACATCACCGTGGTCTTTGCTGCGCTTGTGGCAGGTATATTGGACGCTCCATGCATTTTTGTTTCTACGTGTGAGTGACGATCACTTAGCTATACAGAAATGCACATGTGAAGATGCAATGTCTTCAGAGTGGGCGTGCAGCCTTCTTCTTTGCTGTCTTGGCGCTGCCTGCTGAATCTTACCTTGACTTCCCACGCTCTTTATGTTGAACACAACACCGTCTCTAGAGCTGTATGAGAAATGTTTGACATTACGGAACCCTATGCGTTCTTTATGCAGCACAGGCGGTACACGGCGAGGTGTGCTTCACAAGCCGGAACGACTTCGTTCACAACCTTGTTGCTGTAACGAGGCTGAAAAGACACAGGTCAACGCCGATTCGTCAGGACTGAGCTTGATAGTTCACGTGCTGGTTACGCTTAGGGAAGTCGTGGCTCCCCCCGGTTAGCGTTTCTAGACCGACTATGCAGGCTTGCGTGTCAGCCTACTTCATTGTTGCCTACAGAAAGATTCAAAGAGACCGTGGCACCTTCCACTGACACCTGAGACGTAGATGACAGGTGTCATTACAAACATGAACCGCGGCCATAGTCCAGCTATCGTGGGCATATGGCGGAATTTCCTTCCAGATGGCAAAACAGGTCGGTCTGCTCACCAATTCCGCTTAACCGAATCTCCTGATACTGACCATGATCACAGAGCTCTTGGTGTCGATTCCCGATCCTTGGGGAATCATTGTTATCGCACTTGCTGGTATCTGGCTGTCCTGGTCCACGAAATACATCAAGAAAATAGTTAGCAACGTGGTAATTTGGCTGCATCTACCAGCGCAGCCCGTCACCGAACAAGTCAACGGTGGGGATTGCCCGAGCGACACCAATGGTGCAAGTCCAAGCGACGACAATGGGGACACCCGTGCCGAAGATTGCGCCAGCGAAGACGCCCGTCTACTTGGGCACGGAGCAAATCAATTGAAGGACAGTGCTACAAAGTCCCTCGCCCGTATTATCAAGGACAAGTCTGGTATTCGTGATCTACTGACTGAAGTTCTCCTGAACGAGGAAAGTCTCTCGACTGTCAATCGCCTGAGCCTACTCGTATTCACTGCATTTGTCTTGGTCCTCGCTTCTGGGGTGATCATTGCAGGATACTTTCTGACAAGAATAAAAATAGACGGGCCTGCAAGACTCTCGTCGAACAGCTGTGGGCTCTGGCTTTTTGACGGCGAGAGACGCTCCGAGGCTGCGAACCGTGCGCGCCTGCTCGATCTGGAGAAAGAAGAGAGAGCTGCCCAGTTCGCCGAAGAATGCTATAGACAATCCAGCTCCATCGCTTCCAGGTGCAAACTATTGCACCGTTCGACGTTGCCTGTTTCATCGGCGATCTACACCAACGATTGTCCTTTCGCTCCCGAGATATGTCGCTTCAATCAGACGGTGACTTTCAAGACTCCAATGATGAACGCACAGGAACTCGGAATCAACAGCGCTCGAGCCCCCAGATTTCGTCGCACAACGTCCTGCACGCCATTGAGTATGAGCTATCCGTACATCCAGAATACCACCACCGATGGCACGACTACCTTCACATACCATTATGGTCATAAGACTGGGGCGGATAGACCTCTGAATTACACATATCGAACTGTTGGTGATCCTTGGGAGAAAGTCGCCCCCATCTACGATGTGTTTGCATACAGCTCAAATGCCGGCGACTCAGACCAGTCTGTCTGGATACCGCATCCCGATCTCAGTCGCCCCCGCTATAGTGTCCTGACGATAATCTTCATATCCTCGCTCCGAATCCTGTACGAAGAGCGCAGCGACGATCCTTTATTCCCCGCTGACATGAATTATCCTCTGCCCGGCGACCCAAAGCCGTGGTTTCGTAATTCTGACCCCCGAGCCCGTCCTCTTGCTTGTCTCGACAGCATTGAAGTCTGCTCAATTGATGGAAGCGAATGCTGGAATTTGTATCAACCTACCGGAAATACCTCGACCGCAGACAATACCACAGAGTACATCCTTCTGTACTCTTCGCTATACAAAACGGACATCTATAACTCCTTGGTCAAACGGCAAGGTCGTGCGTTGATGGCGCAGAGGAAAGTTTCTCAATATTTTTCCGCAGCACTAGGCGATGATCACTGGGTCACCGAGGTCGAGAACCTGGTCTGGACTGGTCTAGCACGTACCTCGATCAGCATGTGGAGTGTCGCAAGTGGTGAAGACTCCGTTCATAAGGGGAAGGGTGGCTTCATCGAGGTCACCAAAGGCTACGGTGACCTTTGTGGGAGATATAAATATAATCCGCAGGGTTATCAGAGTCTGCGGTTTGTGCCCATCGTCATGGTCGCTAGCTGGCTGCCAATTATTTGGGTCCTAAGTTGGGAAGCAAAACGATCGGAACGGTTGTTAAGTAAGCCGCTTCTCAAGGTCAAAAGAATTTACTGCAGCACACAGTCAACTCTCAAACTCGGAAGAACACAGTCTACACAAGGCCATCATGTGCAGACAGAACTTCAGGTTCTGCCAATCACCAACTCACCCGCCCAAGACCTCGATGAAACCGACGACACCGCGCCGGAGTGGGAACCCCTGGTGTACTGGCAACTTGCGCATTGCATAGCTGTTTTTATCATTTCCGCCATCCGGTTTCTGGTACTCGTTGTGTCTTTGCCCTTCAAATTCATCAGCAGCAGCTTTGCAACTACAAGCGATGGGGTGGAATCGCAACAGGTGACAACAGCCGACTCCCAGGCCACATGATGTCGACACCAAGAATTCAGGACGGTCCTTCGATTGCAACCTACGAATCATGATCCAGAATGCCACTTCATGCAGATGACACGTCAACCAGCATATATGTGGCTGATCCACCGACCTCTCATGCAGCGGAGGTACGTTCTTCTCACCGGTCGATGTTGGGCTATCACTTGACAGGAGCCTGTCATTGGTCAGCCTCGTCTCTGCATGCAGCGAGACTAGGCAGTGCCGGGCACCAGGGGGAGGATTGTAAACTCTATCGAATGCTCAGCGAAGAACGGGTAGGCCTAAGTAGTTAAACTCCCTGCTGCCGAACACGTTTTGTAGGCGCCACCAGTTCCTCGTTGCTCGAGATCACATCCTACAGTACCTTTAACGACGTCAGACACCTCAAGCTTGACCCGACACTTATTTGCCCATCTCGGTCTTTGTCTATACGATCACAATGTTTTTATCGGAGTACTGATTGGAGCCATCGCTGCATTCAATAAGCATTATCCAGTACCATCACGCCAATCCACCCAGACAAGACCGATACGGACATCCAATCAATTCTCGACAAGCCCAATTTGGTCAACACCACGCTGTCCTCTTGACTACTACGTCGTTCTCGAATATCAAAAATTTCAGCTCGCTTCAAATCGTCTATAACTTTGCCAAACTTGCCAAACTTGCCAAACTTTCCAATCTGCGAAACATGTACTGCGATCATCCGTGGTGTTACAATCCACACTGTATCGAAGAACAATCGGAGAAGAGAGGTTATCGCGATGATCTATTGGAACACGAGGGCCGGGAGACGTATGGAAATATGAGAGATGGAGACAATGTGGGAGAACACAAATGACTGTCACGATTACATATTTCGGAGTCCGTAGAGTGACACCGTGGTTGGTGGTGGTCGTCGTGGGATCTAGAAGATAGGGCTAATGTTAGCTAGAATAAGAAACATGGTTTTTTTTTCATGCCTATGGCGCAGCGGTCTCAAGCCTGTATGATCGTTACAATTCTGTTGCAGTTCTTTTGATAGATGAGCAATGTATCTTGAGCTGTAAGGTTTTTCTCATACACGAACATCCTTGGCCTACTCAAAACCCATCATTGAAGCACCTCCTCACTAACATCGCACTATGCCGATGAAGCTTGAGCACCGACTAATCGATTTTCCCATACTCCCCAATGGGCCACAGATCGTAGGTATTTTCAGACCATTGTGGGAGAAATACTGCTCCATGCTCAAGGATCCAAGAGGCAACCCGCAATCGGTGGAGAGAGTTGAGATGAAGTATATTGTAGATATCCCCGAGTAGTTGTTGGTGCCTATCTGCTTCCATCCCATGTGCCAAATTACACCCAAGCCCTTGTTACCTAAGCCTTCCTCAGCCACCGAAGCCTCATCGATCACGTGCCCATGTACTACACCACACCATCTGTGCGGAAGAGGTTGCTGCGATGGCGGGCACATGTCACAGACACGGTTTCGGTGGTGTCGATGCGCTCTGGGAAGATGGGGTGGAGAGCAGAGGGTAGGAGAGCGGCGGTGGAGTTGGTGGCATGTGAAGCTCATCTGTTTGAGCTCTGTGGGGATACTGTCTTCGAAGACTCGGAGTCGCTGACCGGTCCGCTCGCCAAATTAGTATGGCTGACATGTGACGTCGACGTCGGTGGTGAGGACCAGGTCATAGACGATGTTGCGCAGCTCCGCTGGGAAAAGGAAGAAGAGAGATGCTTATGTAATTGCAATTAAGATGCTCATGATGGAAATTGGGTGGGGGATCAGGAGTGGAAATGTCTCGTGAAATAAGAGGAAACAGTTGTGCACCTGACGAGAAGAAAAGTGTTCAAACATGGGCTTAGTGCTGTCAGTGGCAGGGAAAAGTTGTAGTTGTGGAAAAATACAGCTGTTCTAGCCTCGATTGTGATGCTATATCAACGTTTTCACGGAAGGCTTCCTTGGTATTAAGCTCAATTTCATGTATCAATCATGGGTCTGATTTACTTTGAACTTAGCCAGCATCAGCTGCTCCAGGTTCGACGATGAACGATCAGTCTATGTACCTCGTACTTCTCCGTCGATCTTCACATGATATTCATATTGGCGAGAAGGGTTCTTACGCACCACGGCGGTCGGTCCATATCTGTGCCTTGCCTATCCAGGCTCAGTAGCTCCAACCGAGTCAATTAACACCAGCTTATCCCCTACCAAGAACTCTTGTTCTGACGGCTCAGATTCCGTCTTCGAACCACTTCATGATCGCCTCGCTCATCCTAGCATTAAGCCTCCGGCGGCGAGGCTCAAAGACACCGGTTGGTCTCAATACCAAGTTCTCAGGAAACTCAGCTGCATTCAGCCCATAACCACTCCACTTTTTGGCCATTCTATGAATGTTCCTGGGGTGATCAAACCCCGAAGTCAGCCGGGGAAGGACGTGGTTGTAACGCTTGCGGATTGCGAGGCATATTGTTTCCATCCTTAAAAAGACCTCGAGATCTTCTTCTTGGTCAGTGATCTTAGGGGAGCGGAGGTGAAGGGCCAACTCGATCTTCGGGTTTGCGCGACAGAAGTCAGCGAGTGAAGCGACACCATCGAGATCGAACATCTGGCTCCATAAGGCGCGGGCTTTGTAAGGAACACGCTCATTTATGTGGATCTGTTTGAAGCCAAGGAGAGCTGTGAGGGATATGGCGGAGAGGAAGCGTGCGCAAGTCACGGAGGCACATTCAGTTGTGTCGTTACGCTCTGGGAAGATCAGCCTGGGAGACTTCGGGACAAGACTGCTAGTCTCGAGGTACAGTTTTCGGCAAACGAACTTCATCTGGTTGAACTCGGAATACTCGAGCGTGGAGGGGTCGGACACCCGAAAGCGGTGCACAGTGCGATCGCCAATTTGGTTTGGGAGACATATGACATGGTCGTTGGTGGTGAGAACCAAATCATAGATGGCATTCCGCAGCTCTGCCGGTAGGGATAGCAAACGGGACGCCGGAGCGTTCGGAGTTGAGAGGACCATGGTGGCGATGTGGGTTGAGAGGAGATACTGGAGTGGAGGGAAGGTGTGATATAAGCGGAAAGGTCAGGGCGAGAGTAAAAGTGCACGGTGAGAGCACAAGGCAGGAAGGTCGCACCAAAAGGGAAAGTGCTATCACCATGCTCCATTCACCTCGCGCAGACAGGACCTCATCACTCACGTATTTCACACAATGTCTTGGTAGTACCACATTCATTGCATTGTGTAATCTGCAGCTTTGGGCGAACGTGAAACTCACTGTGATGATTTGGTCAATATATCTAAGCTGATCGCTCAGCCATTGTAGGCCTTCGCATAGGCTAAGGGTCATCAGTGAAATTCTCTATCTCGTCACAAAGACAACACTCACAATGAAATCTTCTGCGCCCTGTCCACCATTCTTCGTCAAGTCCAAGTGGATTCTCGCGACCTCCACGAATCCATGCCGGGCATACATCGGAGCTCCCATCGGACTCGCCTCGAGATATGCTTGGACACCTGCTTCATCCGCCTTCTCGCAGCCCCAACGTACTAACATGCTCCCGGCACCTCTGCGCCCGTGATCTTGGTGTGTAGCCAACGTGTCCAGTGCATAGTACGGCCTATTCCCCAGATGTCTTCTCTTGTGCTCGTTAAAGGTGTCGAACAGCTCGTCCAACAGCGCTGGTTCACTCTCGTCGTATGGCTGCATGCGTTCCTTGAATGCGGCTTCGACCTCTTCCCACGTTCGCTCTGTGGCGCCTGGAGTCTTGGGCTTGACGTAGCGCCACTTTGCGGCTGCTATCATTTCGCCTGTAGCCGTGTCGACACATTTGAGGTAGAGATAGCCTTTGTTGGTGATGTCGTCTTGGATATCGCTGATGACTCGGTTGAGTGTCTTTTCAGAAGGTTCACCTTTGGGGTAAAGGATTCTGTTGACGGTGGGTCGGAAGGCCTCATGTCGGATGCGCATATATTGTGGCGCCTCTTCGGGCTTGAGCATCGAGACCTCCAGAATTGGGTTTGACATTGTGAGGATCGTGATGTCAGATGGATGCCTAGAGTTGGAGGTTGTTGTGTTCAATGGCTGGCCAGTCGGAGTCCTGGATGAGTCACATATAGTACAGATAGGGCGCGTCCGTAAATCACCAATCAACAAATGTGTTGCAGATACTACAGCTAGAGCAGTGCTGTATGCTGGGAGTTAAGATGACCCGGGACGGCGTCTTTGTGCTATTTATCTCTTTACCTGTATTCCGTTCGGACTACCGCATTTTGACCGATGAGCTCCGATGATCACGAAGGATTGTGGAACCCTTGAACATCATATAAGGCATTGCAGGGCACAGGCTATTTTGCCACCCTTCACACATAATTCAGAGCAAGTTTAACAAGATACACTGTTTTGCTCCTGTGCTGGCGTAGAAGGGCCAGGCTGCACCGCATACATTGATCCGGACTGCCTGCGGACGGAGCCCACTATGAGGTCTTACTTTGTCTCACCTTATGTCTGTTGAGAGAATAGATGCAGGTGTCTACAAGTTTCTGGTGTCGCTCGTCTCAGCAGCGCTCTATCATGTGGTGTCACCAAGCGGCAAAGGCTGTGGTGATGTTGATGTCGGAGCTAAGCCCAAGCTCCGCGCCTGCCATCCCTGCAATAATTTTGAGCTTGCGTAGTCCGTGCGCTCGTTCGTGCTTCATCTTTTCGCATGCGCCAACTTTTACATTATCTACACACCTCGCAATGGCGCCTGTCACGACTAGACCTCACAAAGCGAACAACCACCAGCGGTATAAGCCCGAGAAAGCGAACAACAATGCTCCTCAACTCCCTTCCGACGTCGACCTGGAAGAAAGCGACAATGATGCGGGCGCGCTGCAACCTGTAGACGAAGCACGAGAGCCAGAATGGGAGGGTTTTGGCGTAGAGGACAACGAGGGCGATGAGGCGGAGGAGAGCGATGCGAACAGCGTCACTTTTCAGCTGGAGCCAAAGACGCAGGAAAAGCCAATCTTACCAAAGGATGCTGAAGAGGAAGAGCTCGAGCGCATGATATTTGGAGACGCGGCAGGCTTCAAACAGGGCTTGGACGACTTCTCACTAGATCGCACGGCTGGCGCATATGGTAATCTTTCCGACGAGGAGAAAGACGAAGACGAAGACCTTGACGCAGTTGCCGACCAGGATTTGTTCTTCTTCGACACAGGTCCGGTGGCAGCACCGGCAGGCTCGATAGCGGCGCCGAAAGCAGAGGAATCCGAGAGCGAAGACGACAAGCCCGCGTGGGAAGACAGCGACGATGAGCGATTGGTAGTGAGCCTGGCGACAGTTCCACAACTGCGCAAGCTGCGCGAGACTTTGGAGGACGATGTGGTCAACGGCAAGGAGTACTCGCGGAGGTTGCGCAAGCAATACGAGAGACTATATCCTGCGCCTGATTGGGCAGTGCATGCTATGGGCAAGAAAAGACGGAGGACAATGGACGACGATGAGAGTGACGACGGCTCTGGAAGTGATATGGAAATGGATGAAGACCTATCTTCGCAGCCACTAGCCAAGCTACTCAAAGACGCGGACATACTCTCCCGTAATTCACGGGCACCAACCAAGCGGAGAAAGCTACAAGCTGGCACGGTAGACATCCAGCGACTAAAGGACGTGATGAAGTCGGGACCAGTAAGCAATTATGGGAGCTCTTGCTCATGGAATATGCTAACAAACGGCACAGTCTGCTGTGACTTCGCTTTCATTCCATCCCGCGTATCCTCTTCTTCTCTCATCCGGCCCTAGCTCGACTTTGTACCTGCACCACGTCAACCCGAATCCACCGAACCCGAATCCTCTTCTTACGTCGCTCCACATCAAGCGTACGCCTCTCACCACCACCGCATTTCATCCATCCGCCTCGGACTCTCGCATCTTCTTGAGCGCGCGGCGACGTTACTTCCATGTTTGGAACATTGCATCGGGTAAAGTGGAGAAGGTATCGCGAGTCTACGGCCACCAGCACGAACAACGTTCCATGGAGCACTTTTCGTTATCACCGAATGGCAAATACATGGCTTTGCGGGGCTCGTCAAGGAAAGGTGGCGGTGTCATCAACGTTCTAGATGCGGCAACGCTGCAGTGGGTGACGCAAGCACGCATTGAGTCAAGAGGCGGTGTTGCAGACTTTGCATGGTGGCAGAACGGGCAAGGAATGGTCATTGTAGGCAAGAATGGAGAAGTGACGGAATGGAGCGTTCAGGATGGCGTCATGGGAAGATGGAATGATGAAGGTGCTGTAGGCACAACTGTCATTGCGCTGGGCGGAACCAGTGGCAGGCCCAATTGGATCGGTGGCGACCGCTGGGTCGCAGTCGGAAGTTCAAGCGGTGTCGTCAATGTCTACGACCGCAGAGCATGGAGCGAGGCCAACTCTGGAGAGGACGTCACCGAGGATGCCAACAGTGGTATACCGAGAGCACCCAAGCCTGTACGAGCTTTACAGAATTTGACAACGCCAACGTCACACCTCACCTTTTCGCCAGACGGACAGATACTGGCAATGGCAAGTCGATGGAAGAACAATGCCATGAGGCTTGTTCACCTGCCATCCGCCACGGTCTTCAAGAATTGGCCAACTGAGAAGACGCCACTAGGACGGATTACTTCAGTTGCATGGGGCAAGCCAAACGAAGACGAAGAACGCGAAGGCAGTTTTGCTCTTGTCGCGGTTGGTAGTGAAGCTGGTCATGTTAGGATGTGGGAAGTAAGAGGTTGAGACCCACACACGATCGAATATACAACAAATATGCAACATCAACTACGAAGGACACGTGATACATTCTTCCCATCTCAAGAAGATCAATCAACTTTTGTGACTACGCTGCGGTTCTCCATCGGGTTTGGTGGTTTTTGTCCACCAAGCGATTCGCCATGCAATTGCCTCTTGTTGTTCGGGTACCTGCCGCTGCAAACACGGACTCAGCCAATGGTACAGGTGCAACCTTCTACGATATTGCTTACTTTCCTTTGAAAGGTAGCGTTATGTCGCAAAGCAAACATTGGCTTCGTCGCTGCTCCGCCGCATACTTGTCTACTGTTTTGCATCAGCCCGCAGTCTTTGCACGACAGCATAATACGAACATTTTCGCAAGCACATCCTATACGGACATCTTCGCATTGACATCCTGACATAATGGGCAAGAATAAATCGAGAAACAGAAATAAATCCAATAACGCAAAAGACAACCGACCTCGCAACCCCATGAAACCTGAACAGCAAGCTGGTTCGCAGACGGCCTCCAGTACATCGACATCATCATCCGCGATCCCCCGAGGAATGTCAACACCTCTCTCACATGATGGCATATCCGAGCGAACTTCTTCATTTACAAGCGAGCCCGCCAGTCGGTCAAAGCTGGGAGCAGCCGATGATAAAAGGGATCCGAACTTGTCAAATTCGCGGGACGACCGTACTCTTGAATCGAGACAGACAGCCAGATCTTTCCTTCCAAGGTCTTGGTCGATTAGACTCCGGCGATCATGGCCTTGCTGTGCATACAGGTGGTGTCTCGAGTTTGTGAAGGCTTTCAGCCGAGCTTTGCAAGGACCAAGATGGCGGGACGCTGCCCTGACATTGACCTTGGCATGTCTGGTAATGCTCGCGGGATATGTCGGTGTCGATCTCTTCCTTACCATCCTGAAAGGAGCATCTGCTCAAACTACCTCCACCGAACCAGACTGCAGTATTGTCTACGTTACCATTCCTGGGCCAGTCATCACCATATCTCTGATCAACGCCTCGCCTACGAATCCAGCACAAGGAACGTACTACTTCTCCGTGGTCAATGGCACGACTCAATGGATGAACAGCATTGCACCGCCTAGTGCTTTCAGCACTTTGATAACGAGGACACCTGACATGACACCGACCATTACTTCACTCTTAACAACTATGCCATCCAGCGGCGCATCTTCAATACCGAATCTACCTGCTAGCCAACCGACCGTCGCGATAAGTTATTCGGCGTTATCCTCTCTCAGTGTGCCGCCCTCTCCGCTGTCGCCATCCTCAGCTTCGTTTCCTTCGACGCCACCAGGCACTTCGCCCACGTTACCATCAGTCATAACATCTACTACAGTAACAACTCTGACGAGTGTTATACCCGGCGGCCAGACAACCACTCTGACCAGATCTATCACAACGACCTTGACCCAGCAACCACCGCAGCCCTCAAATGTCTCGCCATCAATGATAACAACAATACTGTTTACTATCACGAGTACAATTCCTGGTGGACAGACAACGACCGTGACAAGTTCCTCTACGATAACCATTGGCATTCCATCTTCGCTGGGCTCACTGAGTGCTCCACCAGCAGTAGCTTCGAGCACCCTTCAGACGCCAAGTTCCTCTTCACTTTTGACGTCAACAACCTTGATTACCCTCACTAGCACGATACTTGGTGGTTCAACAACCACGCTGACGAGAACGTCTGTAATCATCATCGGCCCGTCATCTGTCTCTTCATCATCCGGAATTGTAGGGACTACTCCTAGTCTTTCAGTCGCCACGACAACCACAAAGAGTACAGTCTCGGGCTCACCTACATCTCAGACCTCACTGTTGACTACAGCTGTTACGGTATCCCCTTCATCCTCTGTATCACGGTCAGAAAATCCAAGTCCAAGCGCTCCAACTGCACCCACAAGCTTCTCAGAAACCGTATCGTCTACACTTGGCTCAAGCTTATTCACATGGCCTTCGGTATCATCACCAACTATTACAAGCTCTGCCACCACACCAAGATCGTCGGAAATGACATCAGCGATCTCATCTTCAAGCTCCGCGTCCTTGAGCCAGTCTCCTAGCAGTTCCAGCACGAACATCTCTAGCTCGAGATCCTCAATGTCATCTTCAACACTGGCTTCGACGACCCCTCCTAGTTTGACTTCGTCCAGAGGAAGCTCGACCCCATTGTCGTCGTCATCATCATCGACGACAACAATCACGGGTGGTTCAAGACCACCGCAGTCGGCCTTCACATCGCTGAACCAGACAACGACGAGCACAACAGTTCCTCCAGTCAATGTATCGTCAGCCATGTCCTCAAGCAGCTCGTCGAGTGTCAGCACAGCCTTGAGCTTCAGTACAGTCGTATCGAGGCCCTTGAGTGTCTCTACCACCACGGTGACTGGGTTCATGACCATTCAAACGGATACCACTGCATGGATGTCGACAATTACTGCGCCTCAACCAACAACCACTGTGTCGTCGGGCGCCAATAATACATCCTTGGTTGCAGCTCGCAGTCTCACAACGAGGGTGGTAGCGTACGGTGGTGTGTCGTACAGCTTCGTCTTTCCCACACCCGACATCACAACAACGATGTCATACTGGACGGGTGTCTACCCTACTGTGACGGGCCCGCTCCCCTCCGATTTGCAGACCATTTCACCAACGACTAGATCTGGTCGACAAACATCAGTGTCGGCGCTTCCATCTCTCGAAGTCCTCTCATCAAGTCGGCGAAGTTTCAGAACCATCGTAACGACCATCTACGATGATGACGCGCCCGGTCAAGGTGAAGTGAAAAGGGAAGCAGCTGCTCAAGTTGTCGAGACTCTCTTGACAGGTGTCATACCAACCTCGACGCCGACGCAAACGGAGATGTCTGCCGTGGAGAGCCCAGGACCTACATCATGCGGCGAATCAGGCAACTTCACTCTCAACTTCGACGACACGACGGTCAACTCAAGTGGCGATCACGTGCTCTTTGCGACGGGGCTGAAGAATCCATACCACCACATGTTCTATGCAAATGGATACACCAATGTGCCTGACAAGTGGGAGCCATTTCCCTCCAAATCGCAGCCAAACGTCGCCATGTTCCTGCCGTTGACTGGGCACCTTCTTCCCAACAATGCTTTCGCAGGCACTCTGCTACCCGGCGAGCTGGGTGCTGGTCCACGTGCATCAGTCAGCGCATACTGGTTCAACGCGTACTCGGGCTACTTTGGGTGTGCGCTCAACGGCCTGACACCGTGCCTGCTCCGCATCTGGGGCTACCGATACGACGCCACGCTCAAGCAAGAGGTGCTTGTGGCGGAGCAGAATACGACGATCCCGGCATGTTACGGCTACATCCGTTGCCGGCTCACGCAGGTCACCTTCAACGAGCAGTTCCGCGGGCTGTCTGGCATCCAGTTCAACGGGTTCACGGCGGGGCTGGGGATACCGCAAGTACACATGATGGACGATCTGCAGATGGAATGGTACAACAACACATGCGCGGCGGGAATTCTGAGAATCGGACATTGGTAGCTTGCCGGTAGATCCGCTGCGGCATGATTCTGGACTTGAGGATGTGGAAGGTGGAGGTGGTGGCGATTATGAAGATTAGCATAGCATATAATTATTGAAGAATAGAACATCTACAGAAGGGGTCTAGTCTTGCTCTGTATGTGGCTGCGGGTGTGCTGCAGATGATGCGTCGGGGCTTGCGTCCGGGTTCAGATGACATTGTGGTGGAGGACCCTGAGGCGTGGAGTTGAGGCTGGCGGGAAATTGATTGGCTGGCTGTCTTTCCCACAGTAATGGATAGCAGAGAGTGTGTCTTAGATGTCGGAGCATGTGCGTGTACGCGAGACAGACGTCGGAAAGCACGACGCGCACCGCGCCTTCCCTGCTCGTGTACATGTCTGCCTCGACGACATATGCTGTCATGTGGGGGGGGGCATCACGCAGGAGAGGCCGTTCGCAGGAGCGTTTGGCTGCGTGTATACATAAGAGCAGTCCTCTACAGCATATGGTTCCAGCCAGTCCGTTTATTGCTCCCGCTTCGATTGTCCAACAAGACGCGCTCGCCATCGGGCCAAGAGAACCACAGCCTCGGAGGTGTCCGCTGAAGCCTGAGGGCTCGCCGCCGTAAGCGACCATTTCCAACAGCCGGGTGGAGTCTAGCTAGTGGCTGTTTGCCGCCATTCGCGAGGCGTGTAGGTGATATCAGTCTGCATCCCCGGATTCTTCGCCTTCTCACACGCCTCGGGCCCTGCGACCTTGCACACCTCGCAGCGTCTTTGGGAGTACACTGTACTGAGGCACCAAAGCGCGCTAGAGCCATGACGACCTTTGCACCGAGCCAGCCAGCGACTTCAGATGCCTCGCCCGAATCGCCCCACCATCACCACCAACACGCGCCCCCGCCAAATCTCCAGCACGCTCCCTTCTCCCACCAACTGAACCCGCCCGCCCAGGCCTTCGCCTCTCCGCCGCCCCAAATCTCCCGCCGCACCTCTCGCGACTTGCGACACCACCCCTCCAACGGCGCAATGGCGGGACCCAACGGCAACGGGCCCATGGCCGTCCCAGGCGGGCGCATGGGCAACGGCCACGGACACCGCGACATGAACTTTGCTGGCCCGCGCAGCCCTCCCAACAACAAGAGTACGCACATCGCCCGATATTGTATGCTGCACAGCTGCTGACTGGCCCAGACACGTCACACGTGCCCTGCAAGTTCTACCGTCAAGGCGCCTGCCAGGCTGGAAAAGCCTGTCCGTTCCTGCATTCAGACGAGCCGCTGACCGAGCGCGCGCCCTGCAAATACTTCACCAAGGTACGACATCTGCTGCGACTCCACTCGATAACCACTAATATTACTCCAGGGCAACTGCAAGTTCGGCCACAAATGCGCCCTCGCTCACATCCTGCCCAACGGCCAGGTCGTCAACCGTCACAATGGCGGAGGCCACTTTGGACGCATGCATATTCCACACCAGCCTGAGCTCGCTCCCAATAGCTCTCTGCTCACCATGCAGGCACACATGGCTCCCATGCAGCCCGGCTACCCGTATGGCATGCACGACGGCTACGCCAACCAGAAGAACCAGTACGACATGATCCCCACCATCGACACCACCTTCTCGTCCCACCCGGGCTCTAACTATGGTTCGCCGCCCGACGACGGCAGCAGGATCCCGCTCTCGCCCGTGCAAAAGGGTCTCAGTGTCATGGACGTCCCCCTTCCAGCCTCCTTCGACAGCCAAGGTGTTTCTCACATGGCACGATACGGCCCGATAGCGTCCTCAGTCCCCGCCAAGTTCCTCGCCGGATCACCGCCATCTTCGTATCACAACGACTCGGCTGCGATCCGCAATCTGCACGATTCCGCGTTTGGCGATGGTTCGCGTAGTAGGGCTATGCTGGGATCCTCACCGCCAGAGTCTGTGGAGCAGCCAGCGGGAAGGCGAGTGCTACATTCCGAACTCGCCGCAAACCGCTCGCGTGGTATTATGTCCTCCAGCGTTGGAGCACGACCAGTGTTCAAGGATGAGGACTGGGACGACTCGGAGTTGATTGGCAAGTTTGAGGAGGACTTGATCCCAAACTCGCTCAGTGATCTACTCACACCGCAAGAGAAGATGCGGCGCTTTTCGCGCGATCAGGCTGATTTGGATGGAAATTCACTTTCGCACCGGACGTCATTGTCAAGACTCGGAGCATCCCCCACCGCCTCGGACCTCAAGATTGGCTCTCCTAACGCAGCCACCGCATCTCCTTCACGATTCCAGTCGCTATGGGGCAAGCCACAGTCCTCCACGAACGGCGGTTTCGAGTCAGGCTCACCAGGAGCATCAGCGTTCGGTCATGTTGGATCTCCGCTGCGCAACTCGACGCTCCACCCAGGCGCTAGTCCCTCTCTGCGTGCCATGAACCGACCCACATCCGGCGACACGAGTCCCTTCGTATCCTCGCCTCCGCGCCATGCTTCCATGAGCATGCTGAGCCAGCAGATGCAGCGCACTCGGCTCTCCTCACGCGAAGAGTCAGGCTATACGAGTAACCCCATGCATCCTGGCATCAACCGCGTGACCTCTGGATCCAGCGTCGGAAGCTCTGGTGGCCGTCTTGGCATAGATCGTGCGGTCAGCAGCAGTAGCATCAACCGCGAACGCATCGAGGAAGAACAAGGTCTGTTCAGTATGGAGGAAGAGGAGGACCTTGCCAAGGGCAGAGATGGAGCGTCAACCACATCCAGCACGAGCAACAAGCGCCTGAGTGGTTTGTCATGGGGTAGTGGAGGTGGAAAGGCAAGCCCTAATCTTGCACCTGTTGGTGGCCACCGCGCGACTGGTTCCTCTGGCCTAGGTCGTGAGACCGGTCCGTGGGGCAACAATGCCTGAGACCGCGGGAACAATCAAGGCGTCGCCTTGTCAGTCATTACAGTACACCCAAGCGAGCGACACGGCATCTTTTCACATTTCGACATGATCTTTACACGAAAACAAAAAGTTTAGGGGCCGACGGCGGCCTTGCATCTAGGGCGCGAACCCTTTCTAGCTCTGGACGAGACTTCTTCTGTCCACATTTCACGACACATACACCGGATCTCCAAAAGTTTGATCTTTCGACATTCGGTACCGGCTTCGGCCTCCTTTTGTTTACGCGGGGCGATGGGCAGCATACTTGGCGCTAGTTCTCCTTGCACGATGTCGCATGGCCTCACGAAGCTGTGCTTGTATCTTGCTTTTTTACGGGATGTTCATAGAAGGTGTTACGAGGGTATGACACCACGAGGAGGAAAGGATTGGATGGCGAATTACTTTCTTCCCTGATCGTTACGGATGGATAGGGATCCTAACATGACATAATTAATCTCCATAACCACGCCTTCCTTCTTTGGGCTGATGTGTATATGTATATTTGGTAGCTCGGTGAGGATGGGGTGAGGATGAGATGTAGAGGATAGTGCAATAAAGAGGGTTGTTGAGTTGAATTCACAACTCCATATGTAACATGACGTTGCGTCAGTACGAACCAACACATCGACTAAGCCAACGAAAGGAGCGCGAACGAAGCGCTGAAGCTCATCCACCTCGTATGTCTTATGTCTACTCCACATCAGCTCCCACACTACCCAACACGCGGTCGCTGTTCCCTGATGGAATGGAGACAGATATGAGCCATGATGCTAGCTTTCCGTAACCAGTCCTGTTGGCCAACGCAAGTTAATCAACAATCGTCCGATCTTGCAACATATCGACTAGATATGCTTCAATCAATTTTCCCTCCTTCAAACTCATGAGATCAAGCATGTTTGAGTTAGGATATGTCTGAAATTAGATATAAGAAAGTAGTAAGTTATTAGAGGCGCTCGCTTTAAGTGCGATGATGGATAGTGTCGACTCGATTCTCCGACGCTGTGTGATGGATCCTGTTGTTCGATGACGATTTTTGGCGATCATCTGATCTCGCAACATAGACTCTAGATGTACTTCAATTCATTTTACCACCTCTAAAATCCTAAGATCAAATATATGCAAGAGGTAGGATGTGTCCGAAATCGGATATAAGGATGCAGTATGTATTAGAGGCGTTCGCTTTGGATAGGAAGATAGATAGTATCGACTCGACTTGAGTCTCCAATACTGTGTGATATATCTTGTTGTCTGAGGACGATTATTTGGCGATCGTCTGGAGTGGTGAAGGAGGTGCGTGATATACTTCGGTGGATTCTGCGGCTTTTGGAAGGGCGAGATTAGGGGTGGGAGGTGTTTTGGAGTGGTCATTTCGATGAACTCTATGGGATGGATGATGGCTGTAAGCTGGCATATGGTCAAGATACGCTTTGTCGAATATACGGTGTTCTGCATCTCCCTGCATAGGGCGAAGCGGGTTATACTTGTGCACAAGTCCTTAGACTTCAATCTACAAACGCTGCTATCTTGCCCTTCGAGCTTATATCTGCAACTCAAGTTATCTCAGACTGCTACTTGAAATGGGTAGTGACGAGCGGATATCCAGCAGTCTACGACTGTTTTTCGTGCGCTTGAGATGATTCGAAACTATTTTGTGATACATCACGCTGCTATGTGAAGGATCAGACGTTTCTTACGCTGTGCTTGGTATCATAGTTCAGGAACTATAATCTTTTCCTGCCGGTCTCTACTGACCTGTGCTACTTTTCAGATGTCGTCTCTACCTAGGTATGGTCCAGTCACCCAACATAGCTTTCTGCCCATCTTCGCCAGATCCAGTACTGACAATAAAGTTTTCCTTTTGAGCCACTGCTCTGGAAATGTTTTTACTCGAAATCTTGGGCCCTACATTTCTTGCAGCGGGGTGAATACTCGTGTTGGACAAGGGTATGCAAATAAGCGACATAACA
Source organism: Phaeosphaeria sp. A1 3.1a (assembly GCA_003501895.1). NCBI lineage: Eukaryota > Fungi > Ascomycota > Dothideomycetes > Pleosporales > Phaeosphaeriaceae > Phaeosphaeria > Phaeosphaeria sp. A1 3.1a. The sequence goes on along the minus strand of QVXC01000418.1, from coordinate 9,106 downwards.
CTGGAGTTGTCCTGCAATCCTTCGCTGATTGTCCAATTGGAATTTACCTGATCTTGTCACCGAGATCCTCATTCTCAGCCATGGTTGTTTCGTCACAGCCATGGTTCCTACAGTTCAGTGTCGTGACAACACATAGCGAAGCTATCGCCACAGTGCTAACGGGGCATCACACAGCATCATGCGTGAATTTGATCCATACCCGAAATTCCAATACTCCGCTCTCGGACCAAATGAAATCCGCCTACTCAGTCCGACCGACGGTGACGATGGCTACTCGTGGACGCTACAGACCGTCAATCTGAACGCACCCCTTCTCGAATTCGATGCCCTTTCCTACACCTGGGGCTCCCAAAAGGAGACTCACCCAATCTTGTGCAACGGGCAAGTTCTCCACGTGCACCACAACCTCCATTCGGCCCTGCCATTCCTCGCGCAGCGGAAAAAGGGCATGTCGTCTGGCATGATATGGGTCGACGCCGTATGCATTAACCAAACGGACGAAGTGGAGAAGCTCGTGCAGATCAAGTTGATGAACACGCTCTACCGGCGCTCAAAGCAGGTTTACGTATGGCTCGGATGCGCCAAACCCGAAGAGCAGGCTCAGATGCCGAATGCCATCGCCTTGCTCCCTGCGATCATCGAAGAAGGGCGGCGGCGAGAAATACTGCCGAAAAGCTGGAAGACGGAAGAAGTCGCGCCTCCACTGCGTGATCTCGACCCCAATGTCTGGAACGCAGTCACATTTCTCCTGCGGAACCCATGGTACTATCGCGTCTGGATTATCCAAGAAGCAGCACTAGCAACCGACATTACGTTCCTCACTGGTTCACACGAGGTGGATGCGGAGATACTCAAGACGGTTATAGAGTACGACACCATAGCGTACTGGAAAGCAAAGGACGTGAACGGCGATGCAGTGAAATTCACGAGTTCAGAAATGGACTGCTCAACTGTCTTCTGGATTAGAGAGCTTGTGTCAGAGCGAGACACCAGCCATCTCAAGCTGAGAACACCCGAGCTTTTACTTCGCGTCATCGTCCTCATGTCACGGAATCACGCCTGCTACCTGCCCCAGGATCGCGTGCTTGGTATGCTGGGTCTGGTGCGAGAGCATGAGATGGGCACTACGGGTATTGACGTGCATGCCGATATTTCGTTTCAGACGCTGTATACGCAGTTCACGACCTATCTTTATTTGAACAACGATCCAAACGAGACGCAGTTCTGGTGGCAGCTTTTTGATCACGCGTTCACGCTTGAAAGATGCGATGATCTACCTTCCTGGGTACCTGATTACCATCATCAAGCCAAGGAGCTCGGGCACATATGTACGCTGCCGCGGATCATAGATGCCGTACCCAAGAGTCGACGCTATCAAGCTAGTGCAACGCGAGGTACAGTGAAGGTTGGGGCACGGCCAGGTACTCTCATATTGCAAGGACGAATCATCGATGAAGTGGTTTTGGTACACGATCACGTACCCATAAGACCGGACGTAGATGACAATGGAGAAGCTGCAACGGCTTGGATGGCGCAGTTGTCTCGCTGGGAGGAGAAGACTGCAAGCAATGTTTTACAAGATCGAGATATCGAGACACGAGACAATGAGCCAGCAGCTATGCGCCGCATTTCCGAGGACACATATTGGCAAACGATATGCATGGGCTGGTTAGAAGATAGAGTCAGCGGTGCTGAAATCACCAGAGAAGAACGCAGTGCTTATCGTGGCATCATGGCTCAAGTACGCACATGGTGCGAATGGAAATTGGAACAGCTTGACAGGTACATTATAAACGCCCCCAAAATCAATGCCTGTACTGATAGATCGTCAGAGTGGCCGCTGGTCTAGAAGAGCTCCCACCCGTAATTGACCAAGCAGTCCTCGAGCAGATCTTCCCTGGAACACCGACTCAAAATATCATCGTCAAGCTGATGAACTTTGCTGACAGACGTCTTTTCTCCACCGCAATGGGATACTTTGGACTAGTCATCAGGGGCGTGCAGCCTGGAGATCTAGTCTGCGTATTCAATACCGCTACGACGCCACATGTGCTGAGGAAAGTGGTGGACCAGGGCGGTGATGTGTATCGGATTGTTGGAGACGCGTATGTGAGTGATCTTATGTATGGCCAGGTGGATAATATGGGTATTGAGGTTCGAGATATTGAACTTGTTTGATCGTGTAGCGTAGTCTAATCTGCACCTCTCAGTCAAAATATTTCCAGATACTCATGCCAACTCAATCAGGCCTTTGGGTCCAAAGATTGACCCCTGCAGCGGCGCACATTGTTGTTTTTTCAGCTGTACAATCATCCCTAGTGTTGGTAGGTACTCGCACTAGTGCGTAAAGGAAATAACGATAACTACAAATGCATTCTGTTCGGTGGTTGATTCTATTGAAGAAGAGAGCTACATGCGAGCGAACTCAGGGGTTCTGGTCTGAGCGCTGCTACGACGCTGCGACCAGTGCGCTGACAGAGCGCTGCGATCAGTGCGTCTGATCGCTTAGCTGAGGTGTTGACGATACTTGTGATCCGACACCTAGCCTTGTTAAATCCAGAATTTTGATACATGCTCAGTATTGTACCCGCTAAACGTCATAGTGTAGCGAAGCATGTCCAATATATATATCCTGAAATCAGACATGTGTAGTGTACCCATAGCGGTCTGACAGGAAAAGTCACAGAATGGTAGCATCAACTTCATCATCTTCCTCACACCTCCTCTCAGATTGTTCCACCGCTTGTTCGACGACAATGTCTTGACATTGCCCGGTGACTAAATACATCTATCAAGGTAACAACACGATAGTAGAATATGACAAAGCACATCCAAAGTCTACTTCGGAAGATTAGACGACGGTAAATCTTTCATCGTTATCCTACAGCAACAGCCATAAAAATGCTCATTTCCAACTGCACGACATGACAGAATACAGCGAAGCACATCCAGAACATGTATTGCAAGATCAGATGGACGCCGATTCTTATTTATCGTTCATCAGGAACAGTTCCAATGTCTATTTTCATCTGATCTCCCCCATTCCCAATATATCTTCCCTACAATTCTCCCACACCTTCTACTCACATGCTGCTCATTCCACCATTTCTCACATACACCCCTCCCCATCTCTTCACCTTTCTTCCCTCCCTAAGAATACTCATAATCAAAATACCTAAACTGCGGATCATGCTTCCTCTCCCCATCATAATATTCATAATCAAAATAACATCAAACGCCGGATCATGAAGCCCCTGTCTACCCCTTCTGCCTTGTCCACTTCGTCCACTGTCCCTGCGATACATGTTGCAGTACCCGTTGTCATAAGACGGGTGCTCGAAGAAATTTAAGGCAGGGTCGTGCCGGGAAACATACATGCTCTGTCTGTGGTCTGTGAGAGGTGAGACGGATCGGTAGTCCGCGGGGAAGTAGTCGTTGCGAGGCATTTCTTCGGGACTGCCGGGGGGAGAGATGTCGGGGTAGTAGGAGCGGGGCATTTTGGGGGTGGGTGGTGGGTTTGTGAGGGGGGAGCTGATGTGTCTTGGAGTGGTGTTTTGTGTGGGGTGAAGTTGGGATTGGGGATTGCTGTGCTGTGGGAAAGGGATTGGTGGAGATATGGAGAGACTTTATAGTGTGGTGGAAGTGACGTGTGGGAGATCACGGTGTGGAAAGGAAGTTATAGACGATTATTCGTTGGTCGTGGGTGATGCCGCGGACATAATGGTGGGTGTATGAAGGACATATTGGGCAGTGAGACAACAAAGGTTATGTTAATACATGTATGCACACCGCGTGTGAACCAATTCTGAACGTTTATCTACTTAGATCAATGGGGGAGAACGAACTTGAACATGTAGACTTCAATGATGAAAATCCTAGAATGCAAGCAACAACGATACGAATATACAATGTACATAGCTATAAATGATGACACCGCCAGACATCACAAACATACTTCATCCTACGCGCCCACCAACACCGCACTCTCCTCCACCTTCCCCTCTCCCTCCCCAAGCAACCCCTCCCCACCGTCCTTCTCCTTCGCCTCACTCGGCTGTGCAACCTGCCTCCCCTTCCAATTCGTCATCAAATTGCTCGTCTTCTTCCTAATCGAATACTGCAACCAAAGAGGCATACTCCTAACCCTTGGCACAATATGCCACGCCGTCTCCGGCAGCGTCATATGCTTGCTCTTACCAGCAAGTACCGCTTTGACAATCTCATCCGCCACCGTCTCCGGGTATAGGGCTTTGCCCGCGAATCCCTCAAAGAGCGCTGTGCGCGTGTAGCCCTGGCACATGAGCACGGTGCGCACCTTGGGGGCCTTGTAGTGTGTGACGAGCTCGGCGGCGAGACCCTCGTGGAAGGAGATGGCGGCGGCTTTGGAAGAGGCGTAGTCAACCATGGAGGGGGCGGTCAGCCAGCCTGCGAGACTGGCGACGGTGACGACCATGCCGTGGTTGTTCTTGACCATGTGTGGGAGGAACTCTTGGGCGAGGTAGTAGTGGGCGAAGGCGTTGACCTTGAAGGTCAGGTTGATGTCCTTCTCAGTGCTGTCGAGGATTGTGCGGCCACGCGCGACACCGGCGTTGTTGATGAGGACGGTGGGGTTGCCGAGCGTGGAGCGGATCTGGGCGGCGGCGGATTTGATCGAGGAGGGCGAGGAGAGATCGCAGTTGAAGTAGCGGACGGAGGGAGGGGCTGAGGTTTGTTAGCTATCTGACTCCTGACTGATTTTGGTGGGGAAGAATACACACCTTCATATGTGAGCTCCTGGACGTCCAACACAGCAACCTTGATTCCCCGCTCTGCGAGCAGGTGCACAACAATCTTGCCAATTCCATCGGCTCCACCGGTTACGACTACAACCTCCTGACTCCACACATACGTGTCGTTGCTCCAGTTGTTGGTGACTGCATCGTCCAGCCATGCGCTGACACTCCTGAGCAGACCTAGCCCGACAACGGTCTTGAGGTGCTTGAAGAAAGTGCCATGTTCCGCCGCGAGAATGTTACCGCGCTGTGTGTATCGTCCAAGTAGGATGAGAGGGAGCGTGAGCGCCGGGTTCAGGACAGTATACTTGATGAGGCGACCGATGGTGTCGTTGGTCACTCCTGAGTGTGTTGTCAGCATGCGACATGGTCTGGGACCGAAGCCTGTCAAGCAGGGACTTGCTCGCTTCTGCACCTACCTTCGCGCGCAAGGCTCCAGTCGCTTCGAGGAGGCATTTCGATGCTATTTTACAGACGAATATCAATGTTTGCTGTTCTACGAAAAAACCACACTGCGCAAATGCCAGCAAATAGGTCCGCGTTCCACATGGCGCGCCTCTGACTTTATGAGGGCGCTACTTGGTACCTCCTTGCAACTTGGCACCGCGTAGTCGCCGCAGAAGATGCGGGGCTCCCGCCCGTCTGCACGCGAACCGAGGAACCGAATCTCCTCGCGCACGTGGTAACACGTTCCTCCGCTGTCCATGGCATACACATAAGATAAACGCGAAATCAGCATCACATGTTTGCCGAAGTCAGCAGTGAAGGTGATGCGACCGCCATAATCTTCCTCACAACATGTTTGTCTAGTGAGGAGACGTAGACCCAACCCTTCCTTCTACACTCCTATGTCTGGCGGGAAACAAGTCTCTAAAACTATCGCGGACCAGTATACCTCGTGAAAATCAGGTTGACCAAAACGGCCGTTGGCACACCTCCAAGCACCAACATCGGCCAAACCAGCAACACAACTCGCGTCTTCCCAGTCTGTCCCACATACCAGGCGAACAACACCGCCAGCGGCGCGAGGTAGATTGCAGCCAGGTACGGAAACAAGCCCGCCGCAAGGAAAACCCCCACGATGGCCAGGAGCAGCAGCACAATCCAGCCCATCTCTTTCTGCAGCCAATTCATCCATTTCCAAGGACGTGCGGCGCGGATCCGCGTCTCGGCGTTGTCGAGCAACGAGTCTTTGTATGATATCGTCCCGCCCTTGAGGTCCTTGTCGATGCGTTGGCGGAGTTCCTTTTCACTGAGCACCCCTACTTCGCTCTTTGAATTTTCGTCTCCATTTTCGTGGCCGGCTTGGTCGTTGACTGCCTTTGCGAGGTGCAAGATAGCCATGTAGTCGCCTGGGGCGTGATCGTCTTCTCCACAAGTACTGTTGAGCAGGGCGATATGGGAGCATATGTAGAGGACGTAAAGACCCGTCGCCCAGGCCAGGAGGAGGGCGATCATGAGGATGAGCTGTATGAAAGAGAAGCCCCATTGGTACGTCTGGTGGCAGGTGGGTCAGTGAATGGGTGATGTATTCGAGGAGACATTGGCAGACAGACCTGGGTGGGCTGGCACGAGCCAAATTGCTCAATATAGTCTTGGGAGTACGCCGAATCATTTCCATTGGACCATACTAGGCGCGAGTAGTCGGTGATGTCGATGCTGCTGCCATTTGGACCGCGCACTTCAGTGTACTTATCAAGCCAAGGTATGTAATGTGCTGTGATGTTGAGGGAGGGCGCCTCCAGGGTAGTCTGATTCAAGCCAAAGGAGGTGACGTTATTCGTTGCTCCTTCTACCCCGTACATGATAACATCTGGAGCACACAATTACATTAGCGTTCCGTCGTTAAATTTATGAATGTCTTGATTCTTCTTACAGTTGTCGATTTCCACTGCCGAAAAGCAAGGCTTATCCATAGAAAACGAACCTCGACAGTAGGTTCCTCCATAAATCAGAGGCCAGCCGTCGTTATGCCTAAAGTCTATCGGTCGCAGACGCTCTTCTAATCAGTCTTTAGCATGTTCCATAAAACCTGGACTACTGATCGACCGTACCTGGACCTCCGAGATCTGTAATGCGAAAGTTACTTGTCAAGTTGATCCTGTCGCCATCGTGGATGGTGTAATATAAGAACGTAAACTTATTGAACGGCACGTAGCTACTACTCGAATCTTTTATAAAGGCCTCCACATTTGACTTGTAACCAGTCATGGCGCTGCCGAAAGTGGGAAAAGCTAAGATGAACATCATCGTAGTGATCATGTAGATCATGGCGCACCTAGAGGGCAGACTATGGCGGCGTGAAAAGTCGCGAACTAGCCGCGTGACGCTGAATGCTGTTGTCTCTCTATACAAGAAGAAGGTCCGGAAAGTGTCAAAGGTGATTGGCGCCACGCGCATAGTTGTAGCGATATATTTGGCGAAAACGCTCCATGATATCCAAGCAAGAAGAGCCTGCCCGCGTGCTTTTTGGCCCCCTTCAGTCAGCCTAGAACACATTATCTGCAAGGCTGCGCCTCCACCTCTTCATGCCAGTGTAACACTACCGATTCACGTCGTATTGATCTGCGCTGGAAGCTTTAAGCTAGGGCCCTGAAAGTGGAATGAGTCGTCTTGGTGGGCTGTCGAGCCTATTGAGGACTCTCATCAGCAGGCAATCCCAGTCCTCATGTGTTGTCGATGAACGGAGAATGCGCTGTGGTAATAAACAATAGTCAATAAGTCAATAAGTTAACAAGTCAAAGATGATATTCAGTTAATGTACAGTATCAAGAAAAAAGCTGAACGTAAGTTCCGTCATCACAAACCCTCCCATTTGGTTCCAAAAACTCCAAAGTCAAATCCAACTCCAAATCCAGACCCATAACAAAGGAAACTTTCGTGAGGTATCTCGTGAGTGTGACTGACGCCGATGCAATGCCGCCTAACAATACAAAACTGAACAGAAATCCGAATGCAATGCAAGTGCGGCCGTTTATATCACATTACTTCCTCCACCAGTAGTGTAGTCCATGATCGAGCTCTCCGGCACCACGCTCGTCATGCGACTTGCCCGTGAATCTGGGCGGTCAATCGACATTGCTCCACTGAGCATCCTGACCACCTTCTTGTCTTTTGGTCTCTGCACCAACACCTGCGCAGGACAGACCACGATCTCGTCCTCGCCTTCGCCGAAATCATCGCCCTTCTTGACTACGAGCGGGAAGAGGACAATCTTGACTATTGCGCCTCGTTGTTCAAGCTCGTCATTCGAGGTCTCCCGTCCAGACCGCTCGTTCATCAAGGACGCGTTGAACGTCACTTTGGCGATCAGGTCGCCGTTGGTATCATACTCTGGTTGCAGAGGTGGGAGCATGATGTATTCTGCGCGTTGGGTGCGCATTTCGATTGACAATTCCACCGCCAATCGCATCACATTGCGGAGTGATTCTTGAATTTGACGCTGCAGATGCGATGGTGGTTGCAGTAAGGTCGAGAGTGTGCTGTAAATCTCATGCACAACAGCTTCGGTGTCTTGGGCGCGCTGTTGCATGAAAGGCTCTCTCCTTGAAAGAAGTGTAAGTGTAATGGCGCGCCACTGTGCTACCGCACGCGGTGGCCCGACTTCTGACAAGGTCTTCTCCAGCGACTTGAGCTTCTGTCGCTGTTCTCTGTCCATACCAAAAAGGTATCGCGTGAAGACATACTCCCAAATCATTGTCATAACAACAGACATGAAAACATCTCGTCGCTTGACACGGTCCGCTAGAAGACTGTCGACATCCGAGCCATCGAGGATGGCATTGTCAAGTCGTGTGTCGATCTTTTGTCGAGTTGCAGTATCTAGCCTGGTATCCGCGGCAATCTCTGATGAGAGACGGCAAGGTCGGGTGTCCGAAAACTTGGAGAATCGCAATACCCATTGCTGGACATGCTGACAGAGTTGTTGACATGCACTGTCAAAGTAGTCCTCGTCGCGAATGGTGAGGAAACTCTCGCCCGGCTTCTTCGTCGCCAGGATTTGTTTTTGGAGAGACTTGATCTGTTCTTTTGCTTCATCAAGCTCTTTGTTGAGACGATCGATCTCAGCGTTGCGGTCGTCGAGTGCGATTCCGATCTCGTCGCGCACGACTCCCTCCATTCCTCTCGTCATCTGCTCATGTTGAGTGCGCAGCTTTGCGATCTCCCGTTGAGAGGACTCGTATTGTTGTTGAATCAGCTGGCCTTCGGATTGAAGCTGAGCATATCGCTCGTTAGTATCATTGGCGAGGTTGCGGTTGGCCTCAGTGAGGGTATTGTTCAGCTCCGTCAGCCTGGCAATCTCGTCATGCAGTCTCTTCAGCGTGTCCTTGAGC
>QVXC01000417.1:0-30171 GCA_003501895.1 Phaeosphaeria sp. A1 3.1a | reverse complement strand
GGGCGGGATACGTAGAGCCGGGGGGAGAGGGGTGAGAACAAGACGTTTCGTTGGGGATGGGGGTGCTGATGGGCGGGAGCGATACGATGGTGCGGTGGTTTTTTGTGTGTGGTATGACGGGGCAGCTGTGGAATGGGACTTTGTGGATGTTGATGGGGAGGTTGGTGATGGTGGTGATGGAGGCGGTGGACGTGTTGCAACGAGGTGAGCTGGGAGGTAGGATTTCGTTGGGACGGTCGGCATCTTCTTCGTATCTTGAGTTGCCTTTGGCTCGGGCTTCGACATCGGTCTCGATTCCGCTTTCTCTGCCGTAAGAGGAGATATCGTCTTTCGCACCTTACATTCCCAATGCCCGACCTCGACTTCGAAAACGAGCTTGGTCTTCTACACCGGAGTCGCGTTAGCAAGACATCTCCAAACAACACACCCCGTGACTCAGGGATTAGATATGTTTAGACATGCTGCTGTCCGCGCCCAGTGTGCGTCGTCCTTGCCTTTCGGTTCTTCCAGAAGACCGCCCCGCCATAGCACGCCGTCAAGAACCACAGCAACATATTCGTAAGCAGAATCCACACTGCGTTCTTCATCCTCTCGATTCCCTTGTTCCCCTCCGCGTCCTCGGGGATATACATTTTCCCGAAGATGCCAAACGCGACAAGATAACAGAGGAACACAAACGCATCGACGTAGAAGAAGAACCACGCCTTAACGAGCGGCAAGATGAAGACGAGAGAGACGAGCGCGCCGAGAGTGCCGCATACAACGCTCCATACCCATTTCGAGTCGATGTAGACGCCGGCTTTGCGAGCGCGATCAAGGTCGACGGCGTAGAGACCAATAACGGTAAGGCCGAGGACGAACTGGAAGAGGCGCAGGATGATGCGGATGAGCGCGCCGATGGAGAAGTTGGACCAGAAGGAGGTGCCGGCTGTGGCTTTTTCGCTGCGCAGGGAGCGCTTGGAGAAGAAGCTGAGGGCCATGATGAGGACCTGGCAGGACATTTGTCAGAGAAAGATTCGTATGTAGACAATGAGTTGGTCGACTTACTTGTTGCTTGTTGTTGCAGTGAGGTTTTGGTTGTAGGGTTTCGCAGGTTCGTTATCGTAGGTTGAGTAAGTTGCTTGATGCAAGGGGAGAGTTTCCAGCGCTCGCAGTCGTAGTAATAAATCGATCGCACTCTGTCACGAACAAAGGCTGGTTATCGCTATGTCGCGCGCACAATGTTGTTGACGTTGATCTTCACAAGCCTTGCGCGGTTGAAGAGAGTGGGTAATTTAATACACAATGTTGGCTGGACCGGCTATGACGTTGGTGATCGTGGGGGTGGTGTGTGTGCCTGCCAGGGGTCTCGTGCTGCTCTTTCTTGCAGTGATCGTCACACGAAGACGGTAAGGTGCGTGTGGGTGTACTGGCAAAATCCTGTATGGAGGCCGAAATTTAAGCCGTCAAAGAGATTGTGCCCTGCACAAATGAATTGCTAACTTAGTCTAGCAACTGTCAAAGTCGCTGTGAAGATTGAAGAGAAAGGAAGAAAAGTAGATGCGCACAATGACTCCTCATTCTTGTGAGCCAGCGCATACCTTATACTCACACTCTGACGATGGCCGCTTCTACACATCTCGGAATAGTCACCGTCGTTGGCGCCTGTGAGCGTGCGAGCGCGTGGTGTCCTCCAAGAGACCCTGACAAGTGCGATCTGTTGGGTGACGTCGTGGCGCCCGGCTGGCGTCGATTCAGAGGACCAGGGGGCGCGACACCATGATTGGCTGACATTGCTTCACCGCGAAACGCGCTGTGCAGTATTTTGGGCGTTTCAGTTCGGTTTTGTACTTGGAGCCAGTGGTTCGTGAAGGTACACCAACTGTGAGAAGCTGCTCGGTGAACCAATCATGGAATTGTACAACTTGGTCTTACCAGCACTGGCATATGGGAGGATGGTCACAGAATGCCGAAAGTCCGCAAACGCTCTTGTGTAATTGTTCTCATTCATGATTCTATTCATACAGCGGCTTCTTCATGCCGGGCGCTTGACACACCTAAGGAGAAGCGTACTTGTAGCCATACTGGTCCTTGGCCCTCTGGATCTGCTCCGCAACCTCCTTCTCTTTCTGCGCGAACTCCTTGTCCTCGCTCAGCTTCTGCAGATATCCATCATTGCCAATGCCTGGCTTCGATGGGATCGCGAGACCAGCCTGCACAGCAGGACGCGCGTTGATGCGCTCCCACCACGCCTTCAGGTTGGGGAAGCGGTCCAGGTCAACACCAGAGAATCGGAGCATGTGAATCCAGCCGAAGCTGGCAATGTCTGCAATACTGTACTTGTTGCCAACGAGATAGTCTGCGCTCTTGAGCTGGTTGTCGAGGATGCCAACAAGGCGCTCAGTCTCGCCCGTGTATCGCTGCATGCCGTACGCGATGCGCTCCTTTGCGAAGCGGTTGAAGTGGTTGGCCTGGCCTTGCATGGGCCCGAGGCCGCCGTGCTGCCATGCCATCCACTGTTCTGCGCGAGACACGTCGAGAGGATCGGTGAAGCTGAACTTGTGGTCGGGGTCGTAGTGGCGCGTGAGGTAGGTCAAGATAGCTGAAGTGCCAAGTCAGCAAACTGTGCATGTTCGTGGTGATTGCAACACTCACCAAGTCCCTCCTGCACCGCAAAGCCGCCTTGGTCGTGGTCCACGATGACGGGAATGCGGCCGTTGGGACCCAATTTGGTGAACCACTCCTCCTTCTGGATGTTTTGGGAGATGTTGATCGACTGCCATGTGAAGTCTTTGCCGTATGCTGCCTTCAATTCTTCGAGGATAATTGAAGCTTTCCAGCCATTGGGTGTGCCGAACGTGAGGAGCTCGATGCCCTTGTTGGACTTGAGGCCCGTTGGTCGCTCGTCGCTCGACATGTCTGGCAGAGTTTGTAGTAGCGGCTTGGATGTGTGAAAGCTTGCGGTGAAGCGGAGGCTGGGAGCTTGTACGAAGCTTGAAGGCTTGAATCTGAGCTGTGTTACGTATTGCGAAATGTTAAGAGAACGCGGTAATGACATGAGGTTAGCTCTACCGCTTCAAGTGAGGGGTTTATATGCAGCAGTCGCAATGTTGTCCTACAGAGACTGGCTTAGAAATCGTGACGTCGATCTAACCGTTACAGTGTTCTGCGGGGCAACATTGCTAATGCGATCCTTTCTACGTAAGCAGAAATCATCCATCAGCATACGCAAAATTGTCATGCTCCGATGCGGACACCGGACGAATTATGATGGGTGGGAGATGCATGTTGGTGTTGTTGTCGTCGCGGCGGTGGGCTGCCGTGCACCAAGCCACGCCTTCGTACAGCACAACCCCCCTCACCACTATCTCAAATCGAGATATCGAGAATACCTTTCGCTTGCTGTACCAAGCGAGAAACAGGACACTTGCAATACCAAGCCGCCCTCACCGCTTGCACCATGCGTTGGGCAAGCACACAAAAGAAGATACATGTCGGTCCTCCGGCGTAATTTCTCGGCTTCTACCTGTTGAGTCAAGCTCCGGGTACGAAGTGGTCGGCTAGGCTCAGCGCTCTCGGCTGCCAGCGTCAGTCGACTTTGGAAGAGTAAAGTCATGATACCTGCGTATAAGTCAGAGCCTTGTCACATTCCCACATAAGGCGAATTGATATGGTCGACTCGTACAAGTGAGCTGTCAGACACCAGCTACTGCGCGCATTTCCTACGAAAGATCTTAAATGCTTCAACAAAAACCAGGCCTTCAACGCGGTTGTCACACACCATACTGACCACTGCCGCTTGCGAAGGAAGCAACCAAGCGACAGGACCGCTCCAGTATGGTTCCTGGCCACAGAACGATTCATTTCGCTTCCCGGCGCGCTTCACTGGATACCCAAGTATCAGCCGCATTCTGCACTGTGACGTGCGTCGATGATCGACCTCAGCTACACCTCTCCGGGCTGCTTGTGCCGTCCAAGACGCAACTTCGGCGCCATTCTGGAGCTCATCGCAGCAGGCTTTTCGCTCTAATAAAGCTCGGCAGCGCCCGACATATCTGAATTCTGCAATCTTTGCAGCAGTCTGCAGATTCGTCTTTCTTAGATCCAGTCGCAGCTTTCTCAGATATCTCACAATGCATGTCCGTACCTCCACCATCGCGACATCTCTATGTCTGGTATGCAACCATGCGTCCACTCTCGCTGAGCCCATTGCGACACGCTCGAGCCTCCACTTGCAACACTGGCCCGCCGACGCAGCAAAAGCCCTCGAAACCATGATTGTCAAGAACGCGAACCAAAGCAACTACGCCGTTTTTGACATGGACAACACAAGTTATCGCTACGATCTTGAAGAGTCCCTCATTCCTTTCTTGGAGAGTCGTGGCATCCTGACGCGCGAGACTCTCGACCCTTCGTTGAAATTGATCGACTTCAAGGATACAGCAAACTTTACAGAAACACTATACAGCTACTACAACCGTCTGTGCGAGGTCGATGAGTTTGTATGCTATCCATGGGCTGCTCAAGTCTGGTCGGGACTATCTCTGAAAGCCTTGAAGGGATATGTGGACGAGCTAATGGCCTACAATACCACTCTGCCCGTCAAATATTGGGACGGTGACGAAGTTGTCGAGAGTGATGTCAGTCCTCCGAGGGTATTCCAAGGGCAAGTCGAGCTATACAACGCCTTGATGGACAATGGCATCGCTGTGTATGTCATTAGTGCCGCCCACGAAGAGCTTGTCCGCATGGTCGCCAGCGACCCCAAATACGGTTACAATGTTCCTCCTGAGAACGTGATCGGTGTGACCACAATGCTCCGGAACGCGTCCTCGGGTGCCCTGACGAATGCGCGAATTCAGATCGAAAAAGGCGAATATGACGACGAAGCAAATCTCGACCTAGTCGTCGGACCGTACCTGTACACGCCTGCGACGTGGTTTGCGGGCAAGTGGGCGGCGATTTTGACGTACATCGATCAGTGGAAGCGTCCGATCCTAGCTGCAGGAGACACGCCTGGCAGCGACTCGTACATGCAGTTCCATGGTGTAGATGTCGGGAAGGGAGGCGTCCATCTTTGGATCAATCGTCGCGAAGCATATTACCAGCAAATCCTAAAAGAGCAGGAAGAGAATGCGAAAGCGCAGGCAGAGAACGGAAGAGACGTATGGGCTGACAAGAACTGGGTAGTCGTCAAGCCAGAGGAGATATTGTGAGGGGATCAGGTCGCCTAAGTGCAGAAGTGTCTCGCGTCTGGAGTGGTTGTGACAGGCAACCCGAGGAGCGTGCACTTGGCTGTGCAATCTCTCCGCACAAGGCCTCCATCTCAGAAATATACGGTCTAATGTAGCATCAGAAGTCGAAACACGTTGCTGACTACCATCCTCCAATAACATAGATCTGGATCCCAAAGCCTCAAAATAGCTTCAGATCCTTGCGTTTCTCCGTCAATTGGCTCGCTTACCCTGTTCAAGACGAGATTGTGGGCAAGAGAGGTTTAGCGTGAGGCTGATGCCACCAATGCTTAATGCACAGCCTTACATTGTTACGCCCGGGCTGACCATGTTCCTGTGGATATTCAGCTATTGCGGCAACTGGGTGGGGATGACAGAAATGGACAATAAGCGACGAGAAGATGAATGGCATCACGCAACTCCCCACGCGCAATCCTTCCCCTTCCTTCTTACATGTACCTCCAGACCACCTTAGTCCGCTGATTCTGCTCGATCCTCCCAACATACCTTCGAACCATGGCGCGTATAACGAGACATATATCATCATTCATACTAGCGTTTTGCTTGTGGTCCACCATTGTTGCACTCGAAGTTACTCCTCGATCACCTTGTGCACTGAAATGTAAGTGCCCTGCATCCACATAATCGAGCATCGCTCATTCTGTATTTAGGCATCGATGAAGGACAAACCGACGTGACAAATAGCTCGTCTTCTACGACATTTGCCAAGGATCTCTTTTGCAATGACCGGGAGATCGTTGGAAGCGAGAGTACACCGACGGCGTTGAAGTTCAAGGACTGCAATAACTGCTTGAAGTCTAGCGGATATGCGTCGGATACAGACGAGGAGTCTGATAGAGGGTGGTTCTTGGGTAAGTGTGATTCACAAATGGTGTTTTTCTTGAAAAAACTTATTTCGTCCATTTTCAAGGCTCATAAGTCGATAGGCAACATGCGCGCTGTTGTCGATTGGTGCCTCTTTGAGCGTTTTGGGTGAGTAATTGCTGGAGATAAGTGCTCTCTTCATCCCCATATAACATTGTGACAGAGACGAGGAGAGCACAAACAAGGCAGAAGACAAGCCCATGAAGAAGTGCACCAGCCAGTGCAACCAGCTCTATAACGCTGCAGACTACCAAATCAAGAGAAACTCTGATAGCTACAACTTTTGCGACAGCTCTGGCAACTTCACGGCTGATGCTGAACCTTGTCTGAAATGCATCTACAACGTACCAGAGTTGACCGTTCTGGGCAACGGTAAGCACAGGAGACTTTATGGTACCGAAATATTTCTCACACTCTACAGTTCTCGCAACAGTCGCCGACATGTGCAACAAAAAGCCAGGCAAGATCTACGACTATCCCAAAGACCAAGAGATCTTCGCCGCAACAAAAATCAACCTTTCGGGCACAGCCGCTTCATCGAGCCCGACCACGACTCCGACCTCTTCGCCATTATCGAATGCTACGCCGCCCCCTTCATCGAGCTCAAACGATCTTTCCGTGGGTGCACTAGCTGGCATTATCTTAGGAGCTCTTATTGGCGTTGTGTTGGTACTTTGTGCTATCCTACTCCTCTTTAGGCGCAGGAAGAACAAGAACAAGAATAAGGCCATGGCTGTTGAGGTAGACATGCACTCGACGCACAGTGGGATCCCGCCATCCTATCAGTATAGCGCGGTGGGAGGAGAGACTCAGCAGAAGAGCGTGTACAGCTATAACACCTACAACAACGAAATGGACGCACAACACCAAAGGATGGAGTTGTCGACGCATACACCGCCGTCGGAATTGCCTGCTGCAAATATGAATTCGCCTGCGAGATAGCTAAGGTGGAATACGGAGGAGTCATGGTATTGGATCAGGTTTTGTTAGAGCGTTTAAATTAGCAGCATTCGAGGGCGTTTTCCTGGGATTAGATTCGAAATATCCGTCTAGGTCATCCTTGGAGGAGACGGGACTTGTACATACTGTAGATATCGAAATAAACCTTAATAAGTTTAACGGAGACTCTATGCCTTTTGCTTGGAAGTGCTCTTTCAGTCGAGCAGATACCCAAAAGTATGCATATTGTAGCGTACCTTCCAGGCTCTTTCTCCCTTTGCCAAATGCATCGAATGTGCTGACGTGAATCAGGACATGAAGCAGGTCGAAGCAGTGCCGGTATTGGAGTAGGTTCATCTCCGAAGATGGTTTACTGCGCAATTTCCACTTTGGAGGAATTCAATGGTATATCGAGTCTTCGTTGCAGCAAGCTGCTCGCAATTCTTATCATTTGGGCTGTGTTAGATACAGCCATGCCGATGATGTCAGGATCTAATGCTATGAAAGATACTAAAGTTCCCGCGGAGCACACGTTTGCAAGTCCGTCTACTAAAACACAACGACTCATTACTGTCTATCGTAAAATCTCTCTAAACCCCGCACGCTTGGAGTTACATAGCATACCCGCTAAACCTCGCACTTGCAGACTTTCTCAAATTCGATACCTGCTTCTACGCGATCGACAGGGAAAAGCGACCAACGTGAATCATCGCAAAGTTAAGGTTTTGGCGGATCGTAGTCATTGTGGGTAAGATGCGTACGCTAGCACAAGCCACGCGCGTAAATCAGTGTCAATCACTCCTGTTCCTGCATCTAGTTAATAGTGGCATCGACGGGAGATCTCCAGTGCCGAGGTATCGCAAGAAACTTGGGGGTGGATCGAGGGATCATCACAAACGGGGCGGATGTGGTCTGGTGAAAAGGATGGACCTGTTCGACTTGTCTCTCAGTTGTTTTCGCTGATAGCCCTCCTTTTCGTTGTAAATTTCCTAACAAAATATCTTTAGGTGGAAAAGATGCGTTTATCTATCATTTCTGTGCTCTTTGGCACGAGTGTTATTTCTGCTCAGTCACTTCTCGGACTACCACTGGATATTGGCTCTCTTCTTTCGTCGCTAAAGCCAGCTGCTTCGAACGATCCTCGGTTTACAGACTTTCATCGTCCAGGCACTGGTGATGGTATGCTTTCGTTGTGGCAAAATACCAACTACATTCTAACAGTACATCAGTACGATCTCCATGTCCCGGTCTCAATGGTACATACGCGTCACCAATCTCATCCCATCAAGTTCACGACTAACACAAAGTCCCAGCGCTGGCCAACCATGGCTTCATCAACCACGATGGCAAGAAAATGACTATCCCCCACCTCATCAAAGGTCTTGCCGAAGGCATGAACATGGGCGCCGACTTCAGCGTCGCCATCGGCGGCGCAGGTCTTCTCTCCTCCCCCTTCCCGCTTGGCGGCTCCTTCGACCTCGACGATCTAAACATGCACAACTTCCCCATCGAGCATGACGCCAGCATGTCCCGGCAAGATGCTGCGCTCGGTAATGACCAGCCATTCTACGATCCCAATTGGCAGCAATACATCAGCTTCTTCGACGGCAAAACGACCACCGATGTACCGACCGCGTCACGCGCGAAGTTTGCTAGATACAATGATAGCTTAACACGCAACCCAGACTTCACGTACGGAATCAGAGAGGCAGTGTTCAGCTATGGCGAGAATGCAATTTATCTACAGGCAATGAGTGATCCAGTTTCCGGGCAGGCGAAGGTAGAGTATGTGAAGACGCTATTTGAGGAGGAGAGATTGCCGTACAATGAGGGGTGGAGGCCGAGTGCTGCGCCGATCACGCTCGCATCGTTAGGTGTGATGGTGGTGGAGTTGTATGGTGTGAGTCCGGAGCCGATTCCTGAGGGTTTCAAGATCACGACGTAAGTCTTTGTAAGGAGGGAGCTGAGGTTATGTGTGACACTGACTTCCGGTAGCGATTCATACAAGGACCTGTTGGTGGCTGTTGCTGGTGGGTCAAAGATCTTGGCCAATCTCACTGAGGGAATTAGTTCGGCATTGGACTTGTGAGCATTCTAGCATTGGATGCATGTACAGATATGAGCAAATTATCTACATTTTAAATTTGATAGGAACATTGTATCACGTTAGGATGACGGCACATGATCACCTTCTTCTAGATAATCTGCCGCAGTTGACTATTACCTGTGCTATGAGTATCGTCCAGTCAGCAAACTAGAGCTACAATGTGATTTGTTGATGTATTACTTCTTGCGGTGCTATACAAAGGAGGTCGTATTTCGTCACGCACCGCATAACCCATTTCATACCGCTCTCAACTATGTATCAGCAAGTAGACATACATTCCGCAGATAATAAAAGCGTACGTATTTTATACAAGATCCCGTAGTACCTCACCAGGCTTTTTAAGAGACCTCTGTGTAGTCATAGCGCTCTGTAATACTCCTGGTTGAGTTATCCATACATAGGACGGCGCATCACCAAATACTAGCTCCTTCGTACAGTGCTTTGCCAACTTCGATCACCGCAACATATCTGGACATCTAAGGTAAATGCCTACTCCATTCCGTCTGTGGTCAATATCGTGGTAGATCTAGACTCAAGATACGAATCGAACAGGATAAACATAATGACTCTCCTTTCGCATCTTTCCATAGATTCAATGTTGACTAATTGATGCTCGTTAACCATCTTAGGCTACCCCGATGCTAAGCTTGCTACGAGGCCTCTTAGAGTGGGAAGGAAATGGGACTATGTAAGTACACAGAACACTCTTCTGACAGACAAGTTGTTCGATAGCTACGTTGCCGCTTCTCCTGTACTGGACTTATAAACCCAGAGAAGCGGAACAAACCAATGGTCCCGACATTATATAATCCCCGACAGCTGGTTTTGGAGAACGTCTAAGAGCTCTTGCCTCTCTCCTCGCAAAATCTTAGGCAGAGGCCGCGGAACTTCTCCGCACTCGCATCATCACCTGCCAAAAGCGGCAATCCGGGGACTCCACATTCTCTCAGCAACCACTCCACACCCCAGGTTTTGTTCCATCTCAAAAACTGCCGCCCAGGCCCTCCGTGTTCGCCAACACTCCACTGCCTCCAAGCAATTAGTCTTTGCAAGGACATGGCCACGCTTATCATGCCTTGACAATGCGCTAAAGGCTTCGTCGCGGACTCGTGGTTGGTGCGCCGTTGACGCATGCCCAGGCGCTGCTTGTTCTTTAAGCGAAAGGTGACGTGCCATGGGATATCGGCTATCGATGGGAAGAAGATGCCCCATGGGGATGAAAGACATGGGTACTGGGCTGGGGTATATGAGACGAGTGATCTGCATTGTCTTTGTAGAGTGATTGTTTTTATTTCTACTCTTCGCTGGAGGCTTGAATTCAAGACGAGGTTTCGTAGAGTCCTACCAGCCACATGCACCACGCTTGAAAGCACGTACTACTGCCGTTCTGTCGAAGAAAAAGTACACTTCTGTATAACCCCCGAGTAACGTGCTCTCTTAAAAAGTGTAACATCTTTTCGAAATCCACCACAATGGACGAGAAAACCGCCACGAAACGACACTCCAATACCTCCTCACCATCGCTTCCACCATCTGACCACCCAGCTCCTCCACACCGCAATGCCTCGACTACCAGCGCGCACGACAAACAGTCCGCCGAAATCGCACGCATCGATGCCCTCGCCACCGCCCCCGGCGTCTCCATGGCGTCTTTCGCCCATCTCGACGAGAAAGCCATCCTCCGCAAAATGGACCTGAGGTTGATACCGATGCTCGCACTTTTGTATCTTCTTTCATTCCTTGACCGTGGAAACATAGGGAATGCCAAAATTGAAGGCCTGACCGAAGACTTGGGCATGAGCGGCGCGCAGTACAACTGGTGCCTGACAGTGTTCTTCTTCACATATGCAGCGTTCGAGGTGCCGAGCAACCTTCTGTTGAAGAAGTTGAGGCCGAGCATTTGGTTGCCGACAATCATGGTGGCGTGGGGAATCGTGATGACTCTGATGGGCATCGTGCAGAGCTATGAAGGTTTGCTTGTTGCTAGGATATTCTTGGGGGTGACAGAGGCTGGTGAGTTTCGTCTCAGTGCAATGAGATTGTGCTTTGGTGTTGATAAGTGCAGGCCTGTTTCCTGGCGTGGCATATTACATCACCATGTGGTATGCCAGACACGAAGCGCAGTTCCGACAAGCCTTGTTCTTCAGTGCGGCGAGCGTTGCGGGTGCATTCTCTGGCTTGCTCGCATTTGGGATTGCACACATGGATGGTGTAGGAAATCTTGCTGGTTGGAGATGGATCTTCATTCTCGAAGGTATCTTGACTGTCATCGTGGCAGTCATTGCGTACTTTACACTCTACGACTTCCCCGAGACCGCGACGTTTCTGACCGAGGAAGAGAGGGCGTTTGTGGTGTACAGGCTGAAATACCAAGACTTCAAGGATGAGAGAGAGGAAGGTGCAGTCAGGGTGGCGCAAGATGACAGTTTTCAGTGGAAGTTCGTCAAGAGCGCGTTTCTCGATTGGCAGATTTGGACAAACATTTGGGTGTATTGGGGTCAGTTGATTCTTCCCAATTTCGTGCTTGCTGGTATTGACGTGAGACAGGTATTGTGTGCCCTCTCTACGGCATCTCGCTATTCCTTCCATCCATCATCCGAGGCCTTGGATACACCAGCTCCACGGCGCAGCTCTTGACCGTGCCGATCTATATCACAGCCTCTGTGCTAGCGGTAGCTGTGGCTTGGTACAGCGATCGCGTGGGGAAGCGATATCCGTTCATCCTCGTTTGCTTGTGTATCATGGCCGTTGGTTTCATCATGTGCGTTGCGAGCGCAACTCCAGGCGTCATCTACGCGGGTGTATTCATCGCTGCCTGTGCGCTGTACCCAGCTTTCCCAGGGAACATCACCTGGCTCAGCAACAGTGAGTACTTTTCAGCGGTGATATTGTGCACCAAATCTGACTGTACACCTAGATCTTGCCGGATCCACGAAACGGGCCACAGGCCAGGCCATTCAGATCGCAGTCGGCAATCTTGCTGGTGGTATGTTTCTTCCCAGAAGGAGATCCCACGCGTTACATATATTCTGACACTTGCAGCCATGGCCTCCAACTTCTACAGGACGGAAGACTCGCCGCGGTACATCCTTGGACATGCTCTTGAGCTTGGCTTCATCGGAGCTGGTATTATCGCGTTGCTCATCCTCGTCTTCAACTATAAGAGGATCAACCGTAAGCGCGAAAGACAGATGGCGGACGGAGCGCACAACGGTTACACGCCGGAGGAGCTGGGGGCTTTGGGCGACCGCGCTATTACGTATCGATACTTCTTGTAGACTCGATGCACTCGTTGTGGGGGTGTCGATACCGAATCGATAGGTCAAGATTGGTCGCACGTGTTTTGTGCTGTGCTGTGAGACTTCTTGTCAAACGACAAGCTCCTTTAGTAGTCTTGTATTCCGGTCTCGCCGGTCAGGACCTTCTCCTTTCCCTCTCCGTCCGAGTCAAAATCACTCTCCATGGTCTCGAACCACGCGTCTTGTAGATCGCGCTCCAGCTCTGGGTGATCGTACTTGGCATTGCCATCCACTTTCTTGTACTCAAAGTCATCGTCTGCACCACTTAAGAAGCGCTGTGTCATGACGTCTGTCCACCAGGCATGCCCTTCCTCCTTGGTCATGGGTATATCGTCCTTGTCCTCCTCGAGTATCTGCCCCTGCGGACCGCGGTTGTATGTGAACAGCGAGTAGGGATCTGGTTGCGACAGGGCATCTTTCTTAGCTTCAGCGCGCCAGAGGTCAGTGGCTATCTGACCAGAGGCGCCTTTGCGTCGGCCCTCGGCCTCGCGTTCAGCAGCAGTCTGGAAGCGGCGAATGAGGCGGTCGTATAGTAGAGGATCGGCGAGTTCGAGAGATGTGTCGCTGAAGTACTCCGGATGGACTTCGAGGTAGCGCTTCCGGCGGTTCTTTGCGATCAGTCTGTTTGATCGCGCCTCGTCTTGTTCGCGCGTTTGTAAAGCCGATAATATCACGTCATCGTCTTGCATGGAGATATCATCCGGAATAGCAACAATCTTGTCGTTACCCGAGTCCGTGGTCGTCAATGTGTTGTCCGTCGCGCTTTCCGGCGCATCAGCAGGTCGAAATGCTAGAGGCGCCATGTTCGAGCCTCCAGTCAGAAAAGGCATACTCGGATCATATAGGCGACTTCTGGTGTGATATGAGCGCAGTTGCGGGGAGCGCACGCAGTGGAAGTAAGTTCACGTCGCGCGCGATTGATAATGACGCCACACCAGTTGGCGCCACATCGTGGGGCGCTAGTCCCAAAACACGCACTGCAGGGGCCTCCACCTTAATGATCGACTGTTTCATCCATGCATCAAACATTTGGCCAGGAACAGCTGGCTTTCTTGGTCTACTTTATTTTCCTCGTCGCTCACTTCGCCCTCTTGTCTTGCCTCTTTCTGCTCTTCACCTCGTCGCTTCGCAGGTCGAATTGATTGCGACGGCTTCACGGACCGGGACAGAAGGTCATCGCATTTTTGTGACATCTGTCTTTAAGTACCTGTTCTGCATTCTGTTTCGCCACACCATTTTCTTTTCTGCATTGAACTTCCGCAAATATTTTAGAAAGAGTTAGATTTGGCAGAATGTCGACCCGTCAAAAAACGCCAAGAAAGCCGAAGGCTGCAAAAGAGGCGGAGAGACAAGCACGACAATTTCCAGCCTCAAGTGTTCTGACGAATATGGCACGAGCGGCAGCTATCCTGCTCGTAGCAGGACTCGCATCACCAGTCTCGCAGCTGAGCTTATCGCCAGTCTATGGCTCCATCCCATCGTCATTACACCACCAGCGTACCATGACTTTTACAGCTGTAACGGCGGTCATTGCTCGTCGTGGCTTGAAGGGATATATACCAACGAGTCTGGCACCGTATATCGCCGTGATCGCTTACTGGACACCCGTCATACAGTTCTTGCTGTTCCCGTATAGTGGTAAACTTGGTATCGAATATGGACCTATGATCATCGAGTCACTCACCTACTTTCCTTTACTTTTCCTGTCGATGTACGCTGCATCCGACCTCCTCGATGCAGTCGATCTATCTCAATTCAACATCTCCCGTTCACTCAGTGAAGCTGCGCTCCCAACAGCATCCTACTTCACTATATCCACTATCGCAAAAGCCGGCAGCGCTTTCCTCCCAAATATCATTGGCACATCCTTACAATTCACTCGCATTGGGCTGCAGGCTCTGCTTGCTTCAGCCTCAGCGTTTGTTTCGCCATCGAAGCTCGTCTTGTTTGCCGTTCCAGCTATTCTTCATACCCTCTGGGCCAACCCCCACTACGCATCTGAGCATTCTCTCCAGATTGCCAATTCGACGCTCTTCGCAAACCAGAACTACACGATCCTGGCTCGGCAAGAGTCGCTGACGGGCTATGTCTCGGTCCTCGAGAACAATGCTGATAACGCGTTCCGTCTTCTTCGTTGCGATCATTCTTTGCTTGGAGGCGAGTGGCTTGTAACTCCAGAGGCATATCGAAAAGGCCAACGCCAGCGCGAGTCCATTTTCGCCGTCTTTGTACTACTTGAAGCCATTCGTCTGGTCGAACCGATCGACCCTTCAGTCCCAACACTGGACGACTCCCAAAAGTCCGCTTTGAATATCGGCCTTGGTATTGGCACTGCGCCCAATGCGATGATTGCACATGGAATCAATACCACAATCGTCGAGCTTGATCCAGTTGTGCACCATTATGCGACCAAATTCTTCGGCCTCTCACGTAACCACACTGCAGTCATTGACGACGCAGTATCATACGTATCCGACAAATCGGTCACCAACCCTGGAAGCTTTAACTACATCATCCACGATGTCTTCACAGGTGGCGCAGAGCCGGTATATCTGTTCACTACCGAATTCATGCAAGGCCTCTACAACCTACTCGTGGACGACGGCGTCGTTGCCATCAATTATGCTGGCGACCTGTCCCTTGGATCCACTCGCCTCGTGCTCAACACCATCCACGCGATATTCCCCGCCTGTCGTATCTTCCGCGATCAGCCGCCCCCCGAGACACATCAGCCTGGAGAGCCGGACTTCATCAACATGGTGCTCATTTGCGTCAAGAACGATCATGGCAAGGGGAACGCGGCGATCACGTTCAGGGAGCCTGTGCAGAAGGACTTCCTGGGCAGCATTGCGAGATCGAACTTCTTAATGCCTAGGGAGGAGCTCGAGGTCGAATACAAGTACGTTAAGCCAGAGGACGGCGGAAGGATGATGGGCAAGAGTGATGTTGGCGAGCTGGAGAAGTATCATAAAGAGGGAGCAGTGAGCCACTGGAAGATCATGAGGTCTGTGCTGCCAGCTGGTGTGTGGGAGATGTGGTGAAGAAATGTCGCGTGATTGGATTAGAAAGTCTACTGAGCATCATAGATCAGGAGGGAAGAGAGTCACTGTATAGATGGTGTGTCTCATTGTTCGCACCAGCTTCGAGATTTTCAGTATATACCAAAATCTCATTTCATCATTTCCAACCGGACATTGTCAACACAATTGCTTACTACAACTTCGCCTTCGTATCTCCAAGTACTTCCCCCTCCCCTTCCTCATCCCACGCATCAACTCCCCTCCACTCAAAATATCTACTCCACTCCACATCCCCCCTCAACCTCTCCACCAACTCATTCTCGATTGAGAACATCACCTCCAACCCCTCATCGTCGTCTGCCGGACCTACGCGCGCAGGATACACCACCGCCTGACAAAGCGGCACCCCACCAAACAAGTGACGATGACACTCCATCTTTCCGAACCCCCAGTCATATGTGCATGTATCTGCGATACGCCAGTCGCTTACGAGCAGCGACATTGGAGGAAAGGAATCAACAGCGATGGAGAGATCGTGCTTATTCTTCACATTCTCGAACTTCGCGAGCTTGGAATGCAACATTTCTAACGTGACGCTATTCGTCATGTCGTGTACGTAGGTTGCGAGTGCCGAGAGTGGTGCATCCCCTACTATCTCAGCGACAGTGAGCGCAGGAACGCTAGACATCTCTGACGTGATGTCGAATTGCAGATTACCTTGCATCCGCGCGGGGATTGGGGGAGCAGTGAAGAGCTTCTTCAGACTCACGCCTTGCGCCCAGATGGGCTTGTGTGATGGATCTGGGCGGTATAGAGGGACGCGGAGACGGGTTAGGACGCGCCAGAGAAGAGCGCAGAGGGCGTTATAGGTTGAGACGTGTCTGTTGTTGCTGGGTGTAGCAGCCTTCTTGAGTAAAGTGGCCTTGGATTTAGGGAGGTGGAACATGATGAATTGGCTGGGCTTGTGTTGCGCGTTACGAAGACCCCGGGGCGGCGCGCTGGTTTGCGGTTGGCCTGTAGAGGTGGGTATGGACTTGGAGTTTGAGAATCCTGGGACGCCGAAGAGGGAGCGGTCAAGACACCGCGGATCCAATTGGGGAGGGGCGGTGGACTTGTAGATGGAATAGCAATTGTCGGCGAGTTGTTGCCAGAAGGCGGATGCACCACCGAGACCATTGCTCCAGTGATGGCTCATCACATTGAAGACGATCCCGCCTGGGATGAAATTGATCTTGTACGAAGATATCGCTGGCGAGTTGTCAGGCTGGGCTTCGGGCTTGTTGCCGCAAGTCATTGGGGCATTGCTCAAGACGTTGATGTCCCCAAGGGTGGGCGACAGGAAATGGGCCTCAGCGATCGTGTCGAAAGATGGGTATGTGTCGAGGTGCTGAAGGACCAGCTGCACTGTGGTGCCCTTCTTTCTGACAATCGAGTGCCCATCTTCGTCCTTTTCAATGGTGCCGACGAGGTGTCTGACCTGACTCAATGTCACTTCTAAGCCTTTCTTGAGGATTGCTGCGGCTTTACTGTCGAAATTTTAGCACTTGTGGTTTTCCCATCCACGCTGGGTGACTCTCACGGCTTCTCATCATTTGTGAGTCTGAAGAAGAATGCACTATTAGTATATGTTACTGTTGACAGATAGTCAAGCGTCGAAAGTTTGAATCGTTCTTCTTCAGGGTCAGTTTCCCAACCAACTGTATGAAGCTGAATTTCTTCGATTTTAGACATTGTTATGATCTCAGACACAGAGGGTGCGCGCAACAGGCTCCCCCTACTGCACACCTATGCCCAAACATTATACTAGTACCAATGGATCATGATATATTTACAAGACGCCATAGTGCAGAAATGGTGTATTGTCAGCTCTGCAGGACATGCCAGGCTTATCGGCCACGCGGCACGTTCGTTCAAGCATCGAGCCCCGCAAAACGCCCGCTTGGCCCAACAAAGAAGGTGGATGGAGAAGCTATGCATCTTTCTGAGACTACGTTAGTGATATGTTGGACCTGCAGAGGGTTGTTGAGTATTGGATGCAAGCCGTCACGAACCCTTGAGCGGGGAATCCGGAAAGTGTACCGGTACCCGCCAAGCCGGCGCCTACCGTGTTGTCACTAACACATACAATCAGGACATGGGGAATTCGATACCAGAGCTACACTTCATCTTTGAAGGACAAATACACGCACTCGCGTCCCCAGTCAAAAGGACCAACGAATCAGCTAAGTAATGTTCTACCCACGACGCAGCTTCACATAGACCTTCATCTCGGGTCGAAGCCAGGTAACATAACCTTTTTGGTCCTTCATCCAGTTCTCGGTACCTTCACCAAGCCGCATGTCAAACTTCCACACGGCCCGGCCCAGGATGAGCTTCCCCTCCGCATAAGCTAGGCTGGAGTCGAGTTAGCTCGCTCCGCCAATGCAAGGCCCCCTCCGCCGAGGGCCGCGAAGATAACGAAGACACTTACCTCCTACCTATACAGTTCCTGGGACCCACCATGAAGGGTTGCAGCACTTCTCGGCGGTCTCTTGGAAACGATGCCACGTCGATGAATCGTTCCGGGATGAATTCCCACGGCCGGTCGAAATTGAGGGTGGAATGATAAGCGGCGTAGTGGTTCACTGACACTGACGTCTGTAATCCCGAGATTGTGATGGTCAGCAATGTTCATGGGCGTGGAAGTATGGGAATACACACGCTGCCGGGAATATATTTGCCGTCTATAGTTGCTCCGCCTTGAGGTACTACCCGAGGAAAACCTGGCACAGCTGGCGAGTATAGCCGCAACCCCTCCTCGAGCACGGCAGCGAGATATGGGAGACGGTCGGTGTTCTCGATTGTCATCATCTCATCGCTCGCAAACGAATTGGTCAGCTCGTCGACCAGTTTTTGCATTTTGTCCGAGTTTTGCAGGAGAAGATACAGCGTCCCAGAGAGCAATGTAGCTGTGGTCTCACTGCCTGCCTGGATTAAGGTGTTTGAGTTGCTCAGCATTTCACCAAAAGTGAAGCCTTTGCCTTCTGGCTGGCGCAATATATGCTCCATGAAATCTGGCCGGTATGTCTCGTTCTTGATCCGTCTCTGCACTTTCTCATGTGTTAGTCTTCGATGCCCCTCGGAGCCCTTTACCGCATCGGACGGAAGCATCGTGTTGACAATTTGCCGAGCATACCGTCCAATCACTGGAACATGTTGTATAATGCGGAAGTGCATCTGTGCTTCTTCGATCTGGTTTAGCTTCGCAAGCCAATCTGTGGCGCCATGCTCCAGACATCCAAAAGGCTCTCCGAATGCGAGATCGCCTATGATGTCAAACGTGACGAAGTTGAACCACTGGACCATATCCACGGCATTTTCGCCGTTTTCGCAAGCCCGTGTAAGGCCGTTGACAAACATAGTGACATATGTTTGGATCAACGGTTCCTGCTCACGAAGGGACCTCGCAGAGAATCCTGGAGAGTACAGTCTCCGATATCTTGCATGTTCCTCGTGATTGCCGTTGACGATTGTAGGTGCGTCTGGATTCCTCACGTAGAATTCAGGGTCCTTGATCATCTCCTGATCCCGCGACTTCTTGTGGGCGTAGATGTCTTTCCAGGGTTGCGGGTTGATGAAAGAGATGTTGTTTGGAGCAATTCGTACGACGGGCCCATACTTTTCATGGAGCTCGTGGACCGCTCGGTGATGGAAGCCAGTCCACATAGCTGCCAAGTATGGAATCTTTGATGCCGCCCGTGATGGAGGCCCCGGGTATTTCGCCAGTGGATGGAGAAACACATTGTAGGCTGAGCATGCTGCAAGATACAATATGAGCTTCTTCAAATTAGCATGACGCCAGAATCCTTGAAATCCTCACTAACGAATATGACTGATGTTTTCAAAGCTATCAGTGTGCTAAGAAGAAGAACATCTGGTTCGTCCAAAATCATGTCGCTCCTTTGAGTACCTTCGAGCGTCATACTGATATGTGTCTAGATACCACTTTGTGTCCTTCAATGTATCGATCTCTTTATTCAATGTGTTGAGACTAGCAAACTGGAGCAGGACAGCGGCACTTCATTGCGGTACTTGACATACTAGAACTGCTGTTTGTACCATCGAACAACGGAGCGCAACGTGGTTCCTTCGTCCCGCAATTGTGCTCGGGAGACCACTCCCAGCCTTATCTTTCGCAAAAGTTTCCTGATTCGTACTTCGATGTTGCGATGCCAACCTCAAGACTAGGCTTCACGCCCCCCTTGCGCGACCCAAGAGAATGCCAATAGTGACCCAAGGACCCGTTTTTTGGCTTCCGCAACGCCAGTTCTCGAAAAGCTGTGTGCTCCGATACCAGGTCCTGCAAGATCTTGGAATGCTCTGTTGGCTTGACTTGTATCCACACTTGTTATAGCGCGCAAAATCTTTCTAAAAAGAGTTGATTAAGGATACGTGCCATCCCACTGATGGAGGCTGCAGGATATGAGGCTGTCCTAGCGTAATGAGGCTTGTCGGGAGACTCCCCATGAATGCACTATAATACGCGCGAATCTTTCACAGAAGGAAGGTTGTCGGGGAAAATAGATTGCGACACATATGGGTAGCTGGAGAATATTATGTCTGCGTGTTTTAGACAGCAACGATATGCTACAACTCTGACTACTGTCTCAGGGGACGTGCTACATACGTTAGCGTACGATCAGGCAACTCTTTCGTAATTGTCGATGTAACGTGAAAAAATTAATTAATTATGGTCCAAGGATGGTAGATTGTGGATTCAAACCAAATTTGATTATCGCTGTCACACTGTCAATGGAACCTAGCTGGCAAGCTTTGGAACTGCATTGGGCTAAGCAGATCTGTTCTTGATTGTTAGTGTTAGCAAGGGAGAAGAGGGTTGTGAGAGACAGAAGCTTCACTGCCTCGCCTCCAATGTCGATCATCTTCATTGGATCGTAAACAAAATGACAGCCTACCCAATAATCCCATTTTTGTACGGCGATGGCCTCGGGACTGTCGGATGAGGAACGCGATATCCCGATCATTTGCAGGTGGAAAGACTAGATTTGGAAGTTAAAAGCAGCGAATACGAGGTGACGTATCCCCCACACGATAAGTGCTTCAAGGCTTTCTACCTAACACCGAAAATTTGACTTAACTACTGTATTACGGATACTATCTATTGTGTAAGAAGGCAAACAAATTGCTGAAGTGTATCCGCTACATCAGAATAATCGACGTGATAGGTTACAGAAAATAAGGCAACCTGAAGGATCCACTCTCGGGTGAGATCTCACCGTGGATAAGAGACACTAACATTGAACGAAAAGAGTATACGATAGACGGCCCCGCAACATCCCGCAGAACGTCCGGCTGATGCATGGTATGCATGAGCCTTGGTTGGCGCCCAGACTGAACGGGCCGGGCCCTGGATCCACCTCTCACCAATACAGCGATGAAACCACGTCTTATGCCAGACCTTGGCATGTTCACGAAGCTGTTCAATGTCATAAGAAAGTCATATCTTATATTCATATAGCTCTGTGATGTCACCAGTGCAAGCGCGAATCAAATATGATGGGAAATACCTCAACAAACGACTGGTATAGTTCAGATCATAGCGGCAATCGTTACCAATCCCGCATACGTCCATGATTATCACAAGCAGACCCATAAGTTATCCTCCTGCCAGCACCTCAAACTATGCCCATCAAGGCAGCCACATAGGCAAATGTAAGGGCTCCGTGCAGTGGAGGTCCATCGTATCAGCGTATCCCGACACATGTCCTTCCATCTTCGGCCTTCGCGTAAATACAACCAACATATCCCTTGTCGCAGGCACATTCGGATCCAACTGATGTACCGAGGTGACGCTGTGCTTGAACTCGTGGTCCACAAACATCAACGTGTCCAGAAAATGCTGGTGGTGTACGCGTCCTCGGATCAGCGTTGGATTCGTCTCCCATGTCTGAATGCCTGTCTTCTCGGTGTAATCATGCATGTACGTGACTGCAGAGTCAGGACGCATATTGTTACTGCCAAGGAATACAGTCATCGTGTGGTCGCTGCCATCTGAGTGAACACCTTCTAGGGCCGGTTCGCCGAAGATCCCATTTTTCTTGGAGGTGTGGGTTCGGGCGTTGAATAATATAGTGATCCAGGATGAGGAGCTGTAATCGAGCCTCTCACGGGGCGTTACCATGACACCATGAAAGATAAGCGCCTTGAACAGCATAAGTGCTTGAACCACGGTGTTGCCTTGCATATCGGTCGGTGCTTCGTCAAAGATGCGAGGTACTCCGGAGTCATGTCGCTTGTAGTCTTCGTGGACAGTCAATGTGTAGGGCTCTGTGACCAGTCGCCGTATGCTGCGGGTCTCTGGATCGATGCAATATCGACCGTACGTCACTGATCTGTAGTCAAGTGTTGGATCCGGCCCTGTCAGATCACTGATTTGCTGGACGTTCTCGAAGTCGTCGTTCCTCGCACCGAGACCCCGGAGGATGGGTATCATGTCTTCCCCTCGAACGAATATGTATCTGTCGCGCAGATATGATGTTCGTAGAGCCATGATTGTTGCAATTGACTCATAGAAACATGACTTATAGCGGTTTTCCAAGATGTTGAGAATATGCGGGCTACGAGGAGGGAAGCTCTTGAGCTTGGTTCCATTGCCATCGAGGAGAGGCATATTAGCCAATAAAACCAGATCGCTTTGCTTCTAAAGACAGTTCTTCGAGAGAGGGAACGCTGAAGTGAAGTATGCAGGATGTATCGAAGAGCGGCTCCTTGCGCTCTGAGAATCTTTATACCATGCTGTCGACCATCCCGATGCATCATCTGAGGATACTATTAGCGTGGAAGATTAGAAGCACCACCTGTATCGTACCATTGTAAACAAAATATCTGCAACAACTGCCGGGTGTTTGCAGGGAGCCTGAACTTTCCCAAGCTTACTCTTTGTAGTAGGTCCACCGGGGAGCTTGTGGGCCGAGCTTCCTGATGTCTTGTACGCCCCACAGATCTTGTCTGCAGAGCATACTTTCTAAGCCGTCGGCAAAGTTAAGAGAGATAGCGGAGCGTTTTATCACATCGAATGAGTGATGGAATTGGTGGGGAGGCAAGCCAACCGGTGCGCAATCGAATATTGCTATGGTGCAAGCTCTTTATATAAGCCGCATAACTATCTCCTTTCAGGATGTTCGTTGTACAGCTGCGTTGCTCCATATGACTTGTTGAGCAGAAGATCAATTCACTCTCCTATCTCTTCTTCACCCAAGCTACACCACAATGGCATCGTCATATCCTCTCGCTGTAGCTAATCCCAACGGACACTTCACCAATGGACACTTCACCAATGGACACTTCACCAATGGACACTTGACTAAAGCAAACGGCGCGAATGGGCACTTTGCCAATAGTCAGCTCTCAAAGCGACCCGAATACAAGTTCTACGAATCACCAAAACTGTCCATCGTCGAAACCTGGTCCAGATTACTCACTTCCCTCCGAGCCACAACAGCCACAATCAAGCAACGATACGATGAGCGAGCTCGAATTGAAAAGCAAATCGACGCCCGCACAGACGACTGGTGCATCA
Source organism: Phaeosphaeria sp. A1 3.1a (assembly GCA_003501895.1). Classification (NCBI taxonomy): domain Eukaryota; kingdom Fungi; phylum Ascomycota; class Dothideomycetes; order Pleosporales; family Phaeosphaeriaceae; genus Phaeosphaeria; species Phaeosphaeria sp. A1 3.1a. Next base: position 7,129 of record QVXC01000417.1, on the reverse strand, counting down.
ACATCTTCCTCCAGACCTACACAAGACTAGAAGAGCTGACATCCGAGCTGGAGATGCAACTGGCCATTACAAAGGAGGTGGGCCAGAGCAACATTTCACCATCGTCAGCACTGGCGAAGTTCATCCTGACACCTTGGCAAATGGAAGAACGCTACCGCGCACTCATCCAAATGCAGTCTCTGCTAGGTTCCTTCTTCGAGCGCGCAAGCCCAGCGTACGATCAGTCCAAGACAGTGTGGTGGTTCGATCCAGCCTACCATCTCAGCGACGGGCTCAACTATGACCGCTATGGCGCATCCGACGTGAAGGAATCCGAGGGACGACTTCTGCGCGCTCTAGCTCTAGGCGACGAAAAGCTACCATTAAAACTACTACTGACATCGAGTGGCGTCGCAGCCTTCACCGTCCTCCAGCAGTTCCTATTGAGCAAAGTCCTCGTCGCAGGAGACACCATCGTCACCTCGCCCTACCTATACTTCGAATGCTTCGAGCACCTCCGCCAAATCTCGCACGTCAAAGTCGTGGCATCAGAAACCTTCGACGCCGAAACCATCATCGCCACCGCCGAGAAACACAACGCCAAAGCCATCTACCTCGACCCCATGGCCAACACCATCGGCCTAGAAACAACCGACATCCGGAAATTCGCTCAACTCGTCGAGAACCGCGAGGGCTGGTCCGACCGCTTCCTCATAATCGACGGGACACTCATCTCAGGCGGCATGGCGGTCTACGACTGGTTCAATGGCCCTTCCCACCCCAAAGTCCTGTACTACGAGAGCGCGCACAAGTACATCCAGATGGGCATGGATATCGTAATGTTAGGTCTCATTGTCTACCCGGATGTATACCACGACACTATAGGCTTGATTCGCCAAGTCACCGGCACAACTCTTTACTCCCGCCAAGCCAACGTGTTGCCGCCAATCGATCACGACATCCATCAGAGCAGGATGCACTGGCTTACGACGAATGCAGAGAAGCTGTATCATATCCTGGATAAAAAGTGCGCGACTATTGCGGACTTTAATTTCCCAACGCATTGGCGGAAGATGGGGTGGGGGCACGGCGGGAACGTGGTTACGATCAAGTTGTACGGCGAGAATATGAATAAGCGACCGAGTCTCGATGCGTTTGTGAGCTTGGTGTTGAGGGCGGCGGAGGAGGAGAATGTGGGGATGACGAAGGGAGGGGGCTTGGGGTATGTTGTTGCACTTCTTGTGTGTGTTGGGTTCCTCATGGTGCGGGTGGCTGACGGATCACTCTAGGTTCAGCGTGACGCGCATATGGCCATCGACGCCGTTCATACGTAACGAAGATCCGTATATTCGTATATCGGTAGGAGTTGACCCCGATGAGGTTGAACCTGTCGCTAGGGCGATTAGCAAGGGACTTGAGAGGCATTATCGAGCCTCTCGATCGGGAATGACACAATGGAAGCAGAGAGAGAATGGAATCGTCAAGACGAAGGGTAGTAGTAGTTATTTCGTTGGGTAATTTACCTTTCCTGTACCTCAACCTGTACTTCATACGCGTAATGATGGAACCAGTCTTTGCGCCCTTCATAAGTACGGATCCAGTATCTCCAGCGTATTTTTCCACACAGGCTCCTGCGCCCTCTTTCGCAACGAGGTGATGACCTTATCATTGCTCGTAGCATCACCCTTCCATCCGCCAAGAAACATTCCATTCTCCTGCTTACCCAGCGTATTCACACCAGCCTTGCCTTTCCACGGCACGCCACGCCCCCCAAACAACGCGCTGGTAACCACAAACAAGTTCCTCTGACCACAAGTCTCTTCGCTCATAGATAAGAGCCCAATCAATGGAGCAAGCAGCAACCAAACAAACCAACCCATGAAGGAGTTCGGATCATGTACCCCTCGCCAGACATTGCCAGTCGCAACCCAACCCGGCATCGCATGTACAAACGTTATATCCGGATTCTGAACTGCGAGTTTCTCCAAAGTAAGCGTGTTCATGGCACATGCATAACCCTGCGCGTGCATCGCGCCAAAGGCACCAGGCTTCTTGAGGTTGATGTCGTCGACGTCGAATGCGCTCCGTTCCAGGCCGCCAGCCAGCACACTCACGACTCGTGGAACTGCGGCTTTATGCAAAAGAGGAAGGAGATGCATTACAAAGAGCATGCGGGAATAGTACGACAAGGCTTGGGATATGTCGATTCCCTCACTCGTCTCATCGCGCGGACCGAATGGGGTGTATCCGGTAGTGAGGAACAGCAAATCGACGTGTCGCTCCTTGCTCTTGATTATCTCGCATAATCTCTGCGTTTCAGCGAGGAGCGAGACTTCGCCTTCGAGCCAGATGAGTTCGGCTTTGGGGTTTAGAGAGTGAAGTTCAGACATCATTGCTCTCGTGCGCTCCTCTGCGCTTTTTCGTCCAACGATGTAGATTCGTACGCTTGCACCTGTCCCAACGAGAGCTTTGATGGTATATTGCCCGACTCCAGATGTGCCACCTGAAAAAACAGCTACCCGTGGGGCATTGTCGTCGTTGATGAGCGCGTTCGACGCGAGTATGTCGGAGTAGGCAACCATTTGCGAAGAGTGGAAAAATCAAGCGCAGGAGAAGATTTGTATCTCCTGCTTCAGAGCAGCCGTTTGGCCTTTTGAGCGCATGCTTTTGGTGGTATACGCGGCACAGTTTCGTCCGTTTCCAAGAATCAGGCGGCCTGTGCGGGGCTGATACGAGGGTTGTTGGTGCGCCTTCGTCCCAGCGACGGACGACAGCAAGGACGGCTTCGTGTTGGCATGTTATTGTGTGAGAGAGGATTATACTTGAGAGAAGGGAGAGTTGATGGGGGACATCTCAATGCAGTAATTCACTAGTAGCGCGCTATGACGTTGCGGTCCTCAAGTAATACCTGACCAATCGTGAACATTGCGGTTTACATATAGTTTTATGGGTCTGTCAACATATTGAGAGTACTGCGTGAGGAGCTGGTTGATCGAGTGTCCAAGAGAAGAAGAAGTGCACCAACCTGCAGCACGGCACCCTGACGCCAACTTTCTTCGACCTCACGCGACACTTTTCTCCTACTTTCTCTACTCACATTACCCCTCCCTTCCTCTTCCTCGCCCATCTTCACTTTTCCAAAATCCCGCACCTCTCCACTCACTTCCTCTGCACACTTCACCCCTTCCTGCAGTCACACAGATAACGCACACCCATTAGTCACCCCCACACCCACCTCCACACACGCCCTCGACCATATGCACAAACAAGCTCATGACCCCTCGCCTTGACCTCGATAAGCAGTGCCGATCAAACTTTGTTCAAGACAAGCTGCGCACGCGCTGGGGGAGAAGAGAGGAGAGTAGAGGGACTAGAATATGCGGTGTGATGGACAGGGCATGTGTGGACCGGGTAATGTGAGTCGGAGTCAAAGGAGATTGGATAGCGGTAGGCTAGACTTTATGGAACAGGTTGGGATTGGGTAGATTGGGTTGTTTGGGCTGAACGGTGGTAAGCAAATGCAAGCAAATGCAATGGGATGTTGCGAATACTCGTGGGAGGGTTTGTCATGCGACCGCGATAGATGCGTATGATGCGGAGCATAGTAAATGTCGTTCATTGCATTGTTGAACATGCGTGATTTGCTGTTAGGTAGATATTAATTCGAGGAGATACCAAAAGCGCATGGCATTTCTGCTACGTTTGGATATTCTGACCACGCATTTTCAAGAATTTTGGAAAGTTTTGCCCGACTTCTCGAACGTCTACTCACCGTCGTGTCACATAGCTGCTATACGCCATCGAGCTCTTAGGATCATCCAGCGTGCTAGCATCGCAGTGAGGCTGAAGTGTCGTCGACCTATAATTACCACGAACGCAATCCAGGGTTCTCACCGCTCAATCACACATGTCCATTCGCGAGAGGTCTTGTGACGATCGTTCGGATTCATCCCAAGCCGCGCTTGTACCCCGCCCAGCCATCATGCACGTCGCTCGCTTGAGGTGCATCTTGCGGGAATACTTTGGCCCAATCCCTCAGTCAACAGTGCGACGGAAAATCCTGTGTCGGTGTTCCTGCCCAACTGAACGACGGACGTATCAGGCAGATTCGAAAGAGTCGGACCGTAATCAGTAGGCGATCAGGAGATAATGGGTGGGATTGCCCCGCCTTCGTGTTTTCTCGAAGTGGCATTGCCGAACGTGCTTTGGAGCTTCAACGCTGTGCCGCCCCTAGTCTCAATCCTGCCTCAGCGTTGCGCCGTGACGCACCACCATATCCACACAACACCACACGTTGTCTCGAGACATCGCGCCGATTGCCTATCGCTCTCTCACGTTGCTCGAGTACCACGCCTGCTTCGCTATATTGGTTCGCTCGGTTTCTCCAGATGAAATAGCGTTGCATGAGCCTCTCTGCTGATAACCTGGGATCAGCATCAAACCGTGGCCCCATCAATCCCAAGTCTCATTGCGCAATCTGCGCAACGCTGATTGTGTGGTGTGTTCGATCCTGGGGCTCATGCGCCAAGCGTTATAGCCCTGCCATGGCATCGCTGGCTGGGCGGACTCATGCTGGCGGCCAATCCGCTGGAGCGGTTCAGCATTTTACATGCAACCCAAGCTTCTTAAGACAAAGGTCGGGTCCAACAACACTGGCCGTTCGATTGTATGGTTTTTAGGGTAGATGCTCGGGGTAAGTCGGGGTAAATTGTGAGCTACGAGAGCGTTGAGCTCGGCGCCATGTCGGACGAACGGGCTGGGGGTCGGGGATTGATATCCTGTATCAGGATTATGATGCGATCGTTATTTCGGTGTGTAATTAGATGCAAAGTCGTAAGTCTAAGCCGATTATCTGGAGGATCATCGTCAGTGGCATGGATGACTGACAGGAGCCACGCGTAAGGTCTGCGATCTGCATTGTGTGTGCTGTGAGTGAATATCAGTAGGTAGCGCGGAATGGGAGGTACTCTGAGACGAGAGCCAAAATTGATAGTGATAATCGCTGTATTAACTCGAGCGTGTGCCAAAGGCTTGACAAAAGTTGCTGCTATGTCGAATGTCAATTGTGACCTTCAATCGCTGCGCTACACATGAAAATGAAGAATATCGCATCAATAGGTCCCAATCATTATCGAAGAGGACAGACAAGGACAAGACCGCCTTTTATCCTGGATCCTTTTACCATCAACGCCAGATGATGCAACGGGAAGCGAAACCAAATATGTGCGTGTGTGAATAGGTCGTGTCGTGTAGTTCATAGCTCGTCTCTAGAATGGTTTCATCGCTTTCCCAACCTTGGTCTCCTGCTTTGGTGGAATGTGGTGGTGCAAGAACTTCTTTGTCGGCGCAAACTGAATGCTCTGGTTTGCTTTCGCTGCGTCGAAGACAACCTTTGGCTCGTCGTATGTCTCTGGGCAGCAGCAGTTGATGTTCCTGATACATGCACTCCTCATGACATTACGGATGGTGATGCGCTTGCTGGGTATCGGATGTAGCATCCGCAAGATAAGACGCTTGATAGCAGGAGGCTCAATCAGACTAAACAGCTTGCCGCACTTGGGATGACCCTCTGGCCCGTTATTAATTTCCCCATCTGGGTGTTCTTCAAGCCATTGGTCCCAGCCCTTCTTGAACCGCGCATAGTACTCGAACTCGGGCTTTGCAGCTTGCCATGGGCATCCACCGAATGTCATGGTCAAGTACACGACCGCGCAAGACCAGATGTCGAGAGGACGGGGATCGTAGGCGTGGTTCTTCTCGAGCACTTCGGGCGCAATGTATGGGAGACTGCCGCAGATGCCGGGAGCAGATAGACGGATTTTACCCATGTTCTTCCCACACTCGCCTCCAGAAGCGCGTAGACCTGGGTGCTCGCCGCTGAAGACCTCTGCAACACCAAAGTCGGAAATCTTCAAGTGGCCATCCTTGCTGAGCAGCAGATTTTCGAGCTTGATGTCTCGATGTGCGATGCCGTGGCAATGTAGATAGTCGACCCCGCGGAGCAGCTGCTTGAAGAAGCACAGGCGATCGTCCCGGCTGTAAAAGCCTTCAGCGCCACCTGCAAACAGCTTGCGCTCGACCAACGAGTAGATCTCTCCATACGTGCAGAACTCCATGACATGATCCCAACGGTCCCGATTGGTGCACAAACGGACCGTCTCGACGATGTTGGGGTGGTGCAGGCTCTTTGCGATGCTGTACTCGGACTTGATTTTCATGATGTAGTCTTCCTCGGTTTCTTCCTTGTCGCGCTCGCGAAACTCTTTGACTGCCACGAGCTCTTCGTCTCTCGGCGACGCGGTCCTGCGGGCCATGATGCGCACCTCAGAGGTAGCACCCTTGCCCAGAAGCTTCCCCCTCTTTCCCGGCATCAGGCTGGAGCTCTTGAACTCCTTGTCGAGGTCGCACCAGTCGATGATAAACTCGTCGGGCAGGTTGAGACTCAATCTACGCGCCTTCATGCCCACGCCCTCATTAGCAGGCTTGGAAAAAGTATTGAGCATTCCGGCGGTAGGAGTGTCCTCATCGCGCTCCATGCGGGGTACCTGCTCTTGGCTGACCGACCGCTTTCGCGACCAGCCGTGCTTCTTGACAGGTTTGGCATTGGTGCTGCCGCCAGCCCACGTGACGCCTGGCCGGGGTCGGTCCATGCTCGACAAGGCAGTGGACGATACAGGCTTCTTGTTGCCCAATGCCTGCCTGCGGTCTGCGACGTCCAGCATGCTGGTGGGAGAGGCGGACATTGGTGGCGAGCTGGGCCGCGACGAGCGGTCAGACCGCCGGGTGAGGGAGAAGGAGCTGAGTCTGCGACTTTGCTTGGGTATGTTGACGGCGGGCGTCGCGACCTCGGCGGGTCCATCTACGCCAGTCTTGACGATGTTTGTTGTTTTGGCAGCAGGTATGCGCGGTGAGTTGTCAGCCGTGGCGGTGGTCGACTTGACCGACTCGTGCGGGCTCGAGGCATCTTTGCTCCGGTGCAGCTTGCTGCGCATGAAGGACCCAACGCGCTTTCCTAGACCGACTTTTTCCGGGGAAGGTGCTTCTGGCGCCGGCGGGGGTGTGCTTCTGGGCACGGAGTCGGCATGCTCGTCGGGGCGCAAGGGATGGGCAAAGGGCATCTGCATGCTCTCGCTTGTGTGGCTCGTGGGCG
>QVXC01000416.1:0-30217 GCA_003501895.1 Phaeosphaeria sp. A1 3.1a | reverse complement strand
GTCCTGTGGTGTTGGCAGCAGGGCAAGACAACTTGCTGTCATGGTAGATTTTGGTGGACGATGAGAGTATCAAGAGGAGCATGAATTATGGACACAATGATTTCTGAATGTTTCCTTATTGAAGAACTATTGCGATTGGTACAAGATTAGGGATAGAAGCATAGTCGTGATCGTAGTTGATGTCATGGCGAGAAGCACAGCGAGACATGCCAACACAACAGGCTCGCAGCGCTCCAAGCAGCTCAACAGTAAGGCAAGAGACAGCTGATGTAGCGAAAACTGTGAGACGTGCCAACACAACACATTCATAGTATCGCTACTTGCCTCGGTAAAGGAGAAAGAGGAAACAGTACAACGAAGTAATCATCGAAATCCAAATCGCTAAAACGCCATCGCAAACCATGTTTCCATGCCATTACGCCCGTAACTCCCACATCCCTGTGTCAACACTTGAACAAAGGAGATGTATGCAATGTCGTTGGTGATACACTCTAGAGAATTCAGCAGGCGTCATCAAGCTTATAGCTTGAGACCCTTCTGAATGAGCTTGCCAAGTGTGGCACCCTATATGATATGTTAGACGAGGCTTCAAGTAGTCAAAGAATGTGGAGTTACTTACGTGTTCACCCTTCATCATCGTGAAGTGATTTCCACCCATCACAGCGTAATTGAAGTTCTCCTTGGGCAACAGCTGCGCCCAGCCATTGTCATCAAAGACTGTGCGGTTGTTGAGGAGCCACTTCATCGGCGCTGGGTCTTCGCCCTCACCTGGTGGTGGGCGTGGGTCGTCAGGATTGGGGCAAACGCCATCTGTGCACCAGATCGCAAGAACTGGAGGCGCGATCTTGGGATCCATTGGGATCGGGTCGTAGTCCTTGAGATTCTGGATGGCAGATGCGAAGTGAGGTAGCAGCCATGATGGCGTGCCGCCAGGTTTGCCAGTACCGAGGAGGCCGATCTGATCGAAGAAGATGTGGAGGCGGGCGGGCAACGGATCCAGAGAAACAGGGCAGGGTGCGTCAATGAGGACGAGAGATTCCACCTTCTCATTGTTGTTCACGAGTTGCTTAGCGACCTCGTAAGCCATGACGCCTCCTGCAGACCAACCACCGATCAGGTAAGGTCCTTCAGGTTGGCGGCGCTTGATCTCATTGAGATAGATGGCAGAGACACCCTCTACACCGCAAGTCCACTTCTCGGGACATTTCATGAAGGGGCAGTTGAGTCCGTAGACAGCCATATCTGGAGATATGTTCGGAATGGAGATGTACGAGGTTGCGCTGCCAGAGCCATCAGGCACCAAGAAGAACTTCTTGGTGGCAATCTTAGGGTTTCCCTGCAACAAGACGGAGTTGGCTGCGGGTAGGCCCGAGATGTCAACGACCTTCTCCAGCCTCTTGTTCACCTCAGCGAGCTGAGGTAGCTTCTTGGGAGCCTTGGAAACAGTCTTTGCGGGAGCCTTGACCTGCTCCTTTGGCTTGGGGCGCATACCAAGAGCATTTTCGATGTCCTTGATAGTGACATTGACGGTGAGAAAATCAGCAGGCAGATCACGACCAGTCTGCTCACGCATGGAACCAAGGATAGTCAAGCTCATCAAAGAGTCCATGCCAATATCAGTGAGGTCGAGGTCATCAGTGATTTCGGAGACATCGACACCCATCTCCTCAGCTACAAGCTTGCGAGCGATACTGGCTTCGCCTTCGGCCACTTCAATTGAAGCATCGTCTACTTCTTTGCCAGATACGCTTGGAGCTGAGCTAGCGGGAGTGCTGGCTGTGCCATGCTCGTACGGGGTGGAAGCATTGTCGGAAGGATCATCGGTGGTGTCGGATGAATCGTCATCTTCCAAAGTCACCGCACCTCCATCGAATTGGACGAAGTGCTTCTTCAACTCTCCAACAGTAGGGCAGTCAGTGAAGAGAGATGATGGAATGTCCATGTCAAGCTCCTCTCGGAATCTAGCTGAGATGGTGAGCGACAACAAGGAGTCGACACCGAGATTCTCAAACGCAGCATCCTCGACAAGCTCAGACATGTCGACATCAATCTCCTCAGCGACGATCTTCATGACTTTGGCCGTGACTCCAGAGCTGGTGGGCTTAGCGGCCTTGGCCATCTTGACAGTCTTGGGCGCCGCCTTTGCAACGGTCTTGGAAGACTTCACTGGGACCGGTGCGGCCTGAACCTTCACGGGAGCAGCCGGGAGTGCCTTGGCGGCAGGTTTAGCCACAGCCTTAGCGGCAACACCAGCGCTAGCTTTTCCAGCAGGCGGCATCATGATATTGAGAGCTCGGCGGGGAATGTTCTGGAACTTCAGACCAGTGACCAAACCGATGATCTCTTGCTCTTCAAAAATGTACACATCTCCGACCGAGATGTTACCAGGAGCCGGCTGCATGCGCACGTAAGAGCGGTACTTCTTTTCAGGCGAGAGCTGCTTAGAGATCTTCACAGATCCCCAACCATGAGAGATGTAGACGGAGTTCTCAGAGTCGAGATGGTCAGATGCGTTGACAATGAAGCCAGAAAGGTGGCACAAGCTGTCGATCCAGTATGGGGAGCACATGAAGTTACCGTCAGCTGCAGTTGTCTGGAACGAGACCTGAGCAGTAGCCTCGGTCGTCTTGCCATCGAGAATGACCTCTTCCATACCACGGTAGTTGTCGGCATAAGTGACGAGCGCCTTGAAGAGCTTGTATGCCATACCACGTAGGACCTTGTGGGCAGCACCGGTCTCGAGCTTCATCTTGAGCATGTCGATCTGGCTCTGCACCATGTACTGGATGCGACCCCACTCCTCTTTCCAGGCAGCGACATCCTCGTACATGACAATGCCAACGGCATGCTCAGCATAAACCTTGGACCCATCCGCAGTGACAGTGCGGAACTTGAGGTCCACTTGGTTTAGCTCGAGATCAGCGGTGGCTTCAATCTGCAAGTGCTGACCACCAGCAGGAGGTGGATATTGCGGAATCAGAGTCTTGGTTACTTCCATGGCCTTGACATTAAGACCAGGTGTGGTCATACCAGGGCGCAGCTGTTGGTACAGATAGTCTGCGATGGTCATGCACTGATCGGCATAGAGTGAAGATGGCGTCAAGGGCGTTCCGTTGACCTGGTGACCTGTGATCGTGGCCTTCAGTTGTGGGTCAGATAGATCAGACTGCACAACGACTGTACCGGAGTTGGCGTGCAATTCTTCGCGGACGATCTTGTGGCAGGAGGTCGTCTTCAGCTTCGACTCGATCTCAACTGGGGCTTGCTCAATAGCCTTGACTGGCGCAGCTTCGACGACTTCGCCCTTGGTCAGAGTCCAGTTGTTGTGGTAGTCCAACCAGTATCTCTTGCTGTCAAAGGCATATGTTGGTAGAGTGTACATCTCGTGCGCGTCATTGAAGAGCCTGTGATACTCGTTGAAGTCGATGTAGACGCCTGCCAAGAAGAGGGTCGCGATAGTGTTGCTGAGAGTCTTCCATGAATCCTCGTTACGACGCAGCGATCCAGCGGTGACAGGAGTGCCACCCAGTGTGGACTTAACCATGCCGCTGCAAACTGGGTGAGCGCCAAGTTCGAGCCAAGCAGTCTTCGCGTCGAACAGTTTCTCATCTAGTCCCTTCGAGAGCACAGTCCAGAAGTTGACCGTCTCGCGGGCATGGCGCGCAAGATAGTCAGGACTGATAATTCCTGCCTCGCGAATGATCTCACCAGTCAAGGGTGACATGACTGGTACTTCGGGCTTGTTGAAGACAACTGAGGCAGCGACAGCCTTGAACTTCTCCAAGATTGGCTCGACTTGAGCAGAATGGAAGGCGAATGGAACGTTGAGCTTGGTAGCCTTGAAGCCGTTAGCCGAGAGAAGCTCACTGGTAGACTCCACGACCTCAACAGTGCCGCAAAGAACAGTCTCCTCGGGGCCGTTCATGCATGCAATCTCGGTCATCTTGTCCCCAAGGGCAGTCCTGATAGCCTCGGCGCTACCCTTGACGGCTAGCATGCCGTGAGTATTAGCCGTGCATTCTTGTTCGAGCAGCTCCGCACGGCGACCGACTAGAAGCACCATATCGCTGGCGGAGATGACACCAGCAACGTGAAGCGCAGCATACTCGCCAAGACTATGACCAACCACTGCGATAGGGGTAATGCCCCACGATGCCCACATACGTGCGAGAGCAACCTGGATACACGACATTCCAAGCTGGACAACGACGGGAGACAGTGTCGTGACGTCGGTGCCAGTCAGAAGAGGTAAGAAGGATGGCAAACCATGTAGGCGTGCAACGTTGTCGAGTTGGTCGATATCCGTCTTAAAAGTTCCCAAATGCTGGTACAATGCTTGACCGAGGCCGGTGTATTGAGAACCTTGCCCAGTGAATGTGAACGCAGTCTTCGTCGGCACCATCGGAAGAGGACTATATGTATCCTTCAATTGGCTTTGAAGAGCTTCCTTGAGCTTCGACATCTCAGAAACGCAGACAGCAACACGGTAATTATGCTGAATGCGACGAGCGGTGGTTGTGTAAGCTAGACTGGGAAGAGTGGCCGTTGGATTGTTGTCGATGAAGTCCATAAGGTTATTGATGTTCTTCTTGAGAGAGGCGATTGACCTTGCGGTCACCGTAACTGTATGCATGGTTCGCGGGTCTGTGGCCTGAGGCACGGTAGGCAACGGAGCGTCCTCGAGGATCAGGGATGTGTTACCACCAGCAGCAGAGAAGTTGTTCAAGAAGATCTTGCGCTTCTCAGCACCTTTACGGGGCCAAGCTACTTGCTTCGTCGAGATATGGACGTTGCGCTGGGAAAGGTCCTTGGGAAATGTCTTGTTCATGACGCCCTTGATACCAACATTGGCAGGAATAGCATTTTTCTTCATCATCATCAACACCTTGACAAGAGAGTTGATACCAGAGGCAGCCTCTCCGTGACCAATATTGGCTTTGATCGCGCCCAAGTGAAGCGTCTCTTCAGGGCGACGTTGACGATGACGAGGCGCAAAAGCGTTGGTGACCGAGGTCATCTCGATACCATCACCTGCCTGCGTACCAGTACCATGCATCTCGACATAGCTGATCTCGTGAGCGTCAACGCCTGCCTTAGCCAGAACCCTGTTGTACAGGAACTCTTGGGCACCAGCGTGTGGATGAGTGATAGAAACTGCCTCGGCGCTGTGGTTGGTGGCAGCCCCGAGGATGCAGCCGAGAATATTGTCCTTGTCTGCCACTGCATCTTCGTAGCGCTTGAGCACCACGGATCCGCAGCCATCGCCACGACAATAGCCATCCGCATCGTTGTCATACGTTTTACAACTGCCTGTCTTGGACAAGAACTGACCCTTGCTGAGTCCAGAGAAAATGTCCGGGTTGGTCAAGACGTTTAAGCCACCAGCGCAAGCAGTGTCGCAGTCGCCTGCCCAGAGAGAAGTGCAAGCCAATTGAATTGCAGCGAGAGAAGAGGAGCAGGCGGTATCAATGCTGTAAGATGGGCCAGAGAACTTAAAGTAGTAATTGATCCGGCCCGGTGCAAATGCGCGGACACCTCCCGTGATGAAGTAGGTGTCGATGTTCTCAGCTGCGTTGATTTCACGCCAGTCATCGGAAGTCTGACCGTAGAAAGTTCCGATGCGGTGAAGCTTGGTGGAAGGAGTGCGGTTAGGCACATAACCCGACATCTCCAGGGCTTCGTAAGCTGTGGTAAGAGCGAGACGACCCATGGGATCAGTCTGAGCAGCTTCACGGGGAGACATGTTGAAAAAGCGGGGATCGAAGAGACCAGGCTCGTCGATGAAGCACCCATACGGCGTGTGACTCTTGTTCTTGCCCTTGCCAGAAGGGTCACAGTGAGCCTGCGCATCGAAGCGGTCGGCTGGGACTTCGCGGTGGACGTCCAAACCCTTCTCCAGCAGCTCCCAGAGTGCATCGGCGCTGGCTGCACCGGGAAATCGGCCAGACATACCAACGATGGCAATCTTGTCATTTTGAGTGCGGCCACGACTATCGTCCGTGGTCAAGCTCCATTGCGACTGATCGCGGATGGAGATGTTGGTCTGACCACCGGATTTCAGCGCAGAAGCTAGGCTGTTGGCAACATTCGTAACACCAATAGCAGAGACGGCACACGCCGCACTGCTGGCGGCGGTCACCTGGGAGACCACTTCACCCAAGAGATTGTCCCATCGCACTGGCTCGAGTAGAATCTCGCCAAGTGCGATCTGAACCAAGTCAAGGGTACTGGTAGCAACCTGGCATTTGCCGTGAGTCGCAGAGTGTACCAAAGATAGTGGGCGGAATTGCTGCAGATGGCGTGCGGCGTCCTTGTCCAAGATGCGATCGATGTCGGCTTGGCTGTAGATGTGGGAAGCGTGGTATGGGGCGAAAACAGGAATAGGTACACGAGTATTGTTCTTGAACGACTCGACCTCCTGGAATAGTCGTTTCGTCGTCGATGGTGGGCCACTGATGGTTAGAGCCATTACACTAACAGCGCTAATGTAGGCTCGTGCCGAAGCTGGGATGAGCCGTTCATCGTGAAACGCGTCAAGAGCGTTTCTCGCGGCTTGTTCGGAAACACCAGTGACAATGGTCGACCAGCTCTCTTTCGCATTCGTGGCGTTCTCAAGCGCGTCCTTTGCAGCTCCAACGCAGGAACCGGCGCGGAACGCTATGCGAACGGCCTCTGTTGCGAGGGGCAACAACTCACTAAGCGATCGTGCAGATGCAACTACAGACGCAGCGAGCAGGCCAGTGCAAAGGCCGACTATTCTTGTATTGGCAGGGTTTGGCAGTTCTGATGGGTTCTCTGCATAGAATCTGCAGCTGTCAGTAACGTGGGCATTGCATGGCGCTTCACCGAACATACCCAATGTAATGCGCCAGTTGAGCAATAGTAACCATACAACTTTCCATCTGTGGTACCTTGGAGCCTTTGCTATAGTATGCTTCAACAAGGTCCCATGTGGTCAGGAAATCTGGCATTTGCTCCCTTTGAGTTCGCGGCAACTTCTCAACCTCATCTCGGATAACGACACTGACGCGATCCAAAAAGGTTGTGAGGGCAGCATTGTTCTTCCATGTACATGCTTTTCGCAACAATGGGTACTGGTCGGACGTTTGGTCGCCAAAGATGAGGAGGTTCATGATTGCGGTTAGAAGGGGTTATAAAAATTATGTGTTGAGGGAAAAGTCGAAGGGGATTGCCAATGGTAGCGAAATGGAGTGACCGAACTGGATAGGTATCGATAATCCTCCGTGTATGAAGAGGACCTTGAACTAAGAACAAAGGTGTTGGTCTTCGTCTTTGTTGTGGAGTCCTATATGAAAGAGGGGTGACTATGGTTGGAGTAGTGACCCAAGTACTGAAGGAAGAGGTTTGAACTGAATGATTCTTGGGGGATTGGCGGTACCCTATATTTGTAGGTAACCAAAAGGCAATGATAGGCATGGAAGCCCAGAGGGGTGGTCAGGGCTTGGATCGCACGATGACAAGCACAGTGCATGCCGGATCTGTGACGGCCCATGTACTGCGGAACGATGTACTGCAGCAACATATTGACGTGAGAACAAGAGTGGAGCGCGCGCTATCCCACTTCCTGGAATGGTGCCGCCTTGATCCCGAAGGTAGATGGCACGCAGAGGCCGGGCGTGTTTCCGAGTAAGCTTCCATGCTATTGATAGATGGCGCATGCTAAACAGGCAGACCACTAAGAGTATCAGGCCAATGCGTTACGAATGATAACGAAGATGAGACGTGGGGACTTAGTTGCAAGGGCACTGTCTCAAAGTCGGCTTGACTCGATCGGATCCCCTCCCATGAGCCGGGGTGGATTGACAGGTCGTCCGTGTGTTTACTGTCAATTACAGCCATCGAACAGGCATATTGAGGCTTAGATTGACGCAGTCAATCTGGAAAATTACAGCTGTATCGCTTAGCCATGGCCGACTTGTTTGGCAGATGTTGCATTGTTGAATTTCACACCATGCTGGGACCAAACTCCAACGAACACCCAAGCTCTCGGCTAACATACATGAAGTGGTTCCATGTGTTCGTTTCCAGATTACTGGTTGCAAAGGTTTACTGAAAGTCTTGTTATCTTGCAGCCAGAGGTTTTCAACCGACGCCTGACCCGACTGCGCGACATATGGGCCAAGACCTGTGATCGTCCGAACGAGTTTCCACTTGCGCAGTCATCTCAGTCAGCCCTCTCCTGCCATCGCCGTAGCCACAGCGTTGATGGCGTCGAGACATGTGGAGACCCCACCCGGGGGACATACCTACCAGAGTCTACTGTCTGCCGACGATGATCACAGCGCGTAGCCTAAATTTCGGGATGGTGGATGCCGCTGATTATGCTCGGTAACGCGGTAACGATCAGCAAAAGTCCAGCTATCTGGGTTTACCGCTTTCGGGGCAGGCCAACAAGGACACGAGTAGACTAGGAACCGTTTGATGGTGATGAGCGTCAAGTTCCCCAGATGGCCATCCGGCGGCACGTATATCGAGTATGCGCACACGGGAACAGGCGCCGTTGACGACACTTGTCTATTGTCTGACAGACGTCGTGCTGTCCAGTTTCGATGCTCAATCAGAGTTTGGGAGAGCAGTAGCAGAAGCCAGGTTGATCGTCATTTCGTTGCCGCAATCAGCCTTGCTCGTGTTCCGGGCTTCCCCCAATGTCCGAAGACATAAGCATTTCTCCGGATGTATATAGAGCGCTTTATCTGAGCGAGCGCTGATTTTACTCGAGCTGAGACTACATCATTGTCTTACGGTCTGCTCGCGTGAAGACTCGGCCAGTCAACGATTGTGGGTGGTCCAGAACCGTTCCTGAGATGTCGGCGTTACAAGCGTGCTTCCTGCACTAGTGCTAGGTATGCATTTGCCTTCGCGGCCACTGTACCATGGCATTGTGTATTACATGCGCTGGAATAGACCCTGTTCCCGTGCGTGACATGGCTCGTGGTCGCCACGATGTGGCTGGCGATGGATGTGTTGATGTCGTCTTCGAAGATTAGCATGAGATGTCGTTCGGCACCCCTCCTCGCCGATCTGGGCCCCGTCAGAGCACGTGATTCATTTGTTTTGCGCTAGCCAACCTCTGATACAATCGCGGTCTACCATGCAGAGCCACACATTATCTGACATATGCTACACAGCCAGCTCCAAAATTCGAATGCTCGCCGAGCAGCCAAGTTGGCGCATTGTGTGGTATGTGACTGGACCTGAATGCGAGCAGCTCGGCCTCGCACGAGTGGGGCATCAACCTCAGGCGTGTTCGAAACCAAGTTTGACGCGATATCCCTTCAATAGTTCGCCCAAACCGTTGTTTGACGAACGTGTCCACTTGAGTTCAATGGGGAAAACCCACTCTCTAATTTTGGACTCGCAGCATTGGCAAGTCTGCATCTGAGAGCATCGCCAACGATTTGTCCTTGTCTTCATCCATTACACGACCATGTTGGCTGCTATGTGGTTTGACTACTGTTTTGACGTTCTATTTTGAGCTCTATGTAAAATCGAATCATGATCGCCTCAACAGCGTCCGTGACTACCCCTTCGGTACATGTATCTGACCATGTGTACAGTGTTCGAGCACGTCTTTTGGACATACCACGGCACATTCGCTCTCCGTGGTACTTTCCGACTATGGCCACCATGCATATAGCGGCGGCGCATCAATTCGATACACACTGATGCTCCAGTCCTGCATGAACCATGGATATGCGAGGCATGATCGAGAAGAACAAACACGGAAGCATTCACGAGTGTGCATTTGTTGAGTGACAGTCAGTATAGTCATCATGGACCACTTGACCTCATGTTGTAGATTGGCTGATTTCTACAGCCTGATTTCTGCTCAACAACATCCCTTGTGCGTAGATTCCCTACTTCATGCTCGTTACTATTGACCCTGCTCAAGCTTGCATGCCGCAAGCTGTTAGTAACTGACATATGATATAGTACACATACACTACATAAGTTTAACTGCGCTTACCGGGATGAATGCTTTGCCATACATGCTGCTAAATGTTGTAAGCTACCTTCCGTCTTTGGCAAGACGGGTGGTCACGGGAAGCCGATGAGCAGTCAAGATCCACCCGAGCATAGGCGAGGACGAAGCCAAATGCAAAGATTTTTTTCATGATCTCAACACCTGAACTTTAGTGTCATGCGGAGACGGGAGGCGAGCGGGATTCCCGTCGACTTACAGCTTTGATGTCCTGGTATGCGGCGCTCACATCCGTCCACACATCAGCAAGAGGATCCACAATGTGCATGCCGCTGCTTGACATGCCAGGTCGATAAAGTTTTCCCGGTCATCAATTGTCGTCGTATGGTTCCGGGAAGACCGAGGACAACAGCTCGCGATGCCGCACCAGTCGAAGCCTAGAACTGCATGAGGTTCTCCACGGAGCGTGATACCGCGGATATCTTTAGAGAAGACCAATTCCTTCAACACAACCGCCAGTCTGGATCAGGTATCTTACTCGCGCCCGTCGTTCGTACGATTGGATGTGTAGCCCTCTCAATTGCTGCACATGCGACGACAAGCCAGCGACACATTATGCTGAGCTGTTCACATGCGGCAAGTGCAAGATTCGGGTACTTGGCAAGATGAGCCGCGCAATTGTCAAGAAGAGAAGACAGTAACCTCTGTCCTTGGTTGCTGTGCTTACTACTTCGCAAAGAAGCATGAATAGATGCAACTTTCTAGTTTCACGCACCCTTGCGATCAAAATGCGTGGATACTACAAGCTGCAGACCTTGCATACAGGCATCGAGACTGCAGACTGGTGGAAAACTTCCCTTTGATCATGCATTCTAGCCCACGAGAGGGAGGGGCTCGGCTCACCTTGCATATATATGCTGCCACATGGTACAGACATCTCACGACAAGATGATCGATAGATCTCGACAAAATTGGAATGCGAGCCACGGCCAGACACACTGCTGGGTCATGTTTGTCCTTCCGCGTTCGTAACACGCTTCGCTCCGAGCATTTGTGGCTAACACAGGAATGTGGCGTGTTCTCCCAAGACAGGGAGAGATCGCCGAGATCTAGGGAGGATCTGGTCTGTGGAAACGATGCCTTGTTAGCGGAGCCCGGCACGAACCGTTGCGCAATTTTGCGACACTAGACTCGACTCCACACGCAAGGCGGGCGTCTGGGTCACGTTGGAGCGGAGATCTCAGCCGTTGGGAACCCATTGTTTCGTTTCATGACGACTCAGAAGTATTGACTGCTGCTCAGGGGCTGTCTGAAGTTGGGCGCTACACTAGGAAGACGCCTCCGAGGCTGCGGAGGCTGGGCACCAGAGCAGCCGCAACGTGTCCAGGGCGTGGGGTTTGAATCCGTTCCTTGATCGTCTAGAGTCTCTGTTAGCGGATTCACATGCAAGGTTGGCCTGCTTCCATAGTAGCCAAATCGCGTGATGGACGTTGTCGGTTCTGGATCCATGACGTCCACGATTAAGCGCGGTTGATGATTGGTCGGGACAATCAAGACCTGAGCTAATCGTTTGAATGAGCTAACCATCTGGTACTACCACATAGCCGAATGCAGAAGATGGTTTAGAATACGCGAAGATCGTACTCCGCGAGCTCTAATGAATTGACTCAATCTGTATTACAAGGCTGGGGGAACAATATTGATGGCATCAACGATTTCTTATAGAAGCATGTCATGACGAAACGCAAAATACAACTGACAAACAAGATAGCACAACATCGATCGAAAGTATCTGAGTGGGTCATGTTTCCCGAGGCCATGGAACGACTGAGAGTCCCCACGGTCGATAATGGCTACCATCATACTGACTTGGAGTACCGTATCCCGACCACCCGTTTGCAACTGGAACAGAGATAGAGCATTGGGAGAACTCAATGGGCTCCTAGGTGGTATTTCGGTCGGGTTCTGCTCCGGTTAATTACACCAAACGAGTCCCAGTAAGCGTGGAGCTACAAAAGCGTGGCACTTCTTACAGTCAGATATATTTTCGACTTTTTGAGGCACTCGGTAATCCTCCCCGTTGCATGTTGGTCAAGCGGTCATGATCGAGTCCTTTTCCATACCCGAATTAACACAGCATAATTGCTGCGGTGGGCTGGATCCTGTTTCCGAAAGAGCACCATTACCGCGAGGGTGGTCACTATCGCAGACCCGCGTGTTCACAGCTACCAATCTTGCGACACCAGGCTTTCCTGTTGCAATCAGCACACAGGTCTCTACAGCTTGGAACATTATCGTGCCGTAGCGACCTTGCATTCTGCAGGCCTCATCTGATCCACACGATCTGGTACAACCCTTCTCAACCACTTCGAGTGTTCCTACTTGGGACACCAGTGTCCCGAAGGTCTTAGACACGTGAAGCTTATGTGCGACGTAATGCCACGCGGCGTCACGCAGCCCACGTTCGACCGATGCATCCAATCTCGTGGTGCATGTCTAGCTGACCTAGCGCGGAGCACGACTTGGGCGCTGTAGTTGCACGAGCGCAACAACAGGATTCTGACAGCGGATTACCGCTATCTGTGGGCTGGATTGTGGCGCTCTTGCACAATCTCGGTGATTGATGCAGGGTCTTGCGTCTCTGCCATGCGGGCCAGGAATGTATCGTTCCACGGCTAATGTGCGCATGTACATCCCACGTACATATCGTGTTCGACATTGCGACCCTTCCAAACTCTTGTCGCGGACTCCGGCCGGGAGGCTCATTCAATTTGATACGCGAGCGGCAATGCCGGGAGATGGACGGCCGGGAAGGTCTGCTCGTACGGATAGCAAGTCGAGATTACCGTATTGCCGTAGTACCTGCTTGAGTACAATATCACGTTACTTTTCTTAGAACTGAGTTCGTGTTCGAGGAGTGGCACGGAAATCTTGTATATGAACAATTTGAGTAAGAATACATGCAGGGCTCTGGAAGCGATGCTGCTTGTATCCGGCTGCGAATGTAGATATCGCATTCTCGACCCATGCGCTAAACATCACCAAAGTCTGCAGACGCTGTAGCAGGCTCTCGTCCTCATATGCGGCGAAACTATTGCTGTCCCCGGCTGTGTGAGCCTGGCAAGGTATCCGTTGGTTGTCTATGTAAGCTGTCAGGCGATAATGTAGCCAATGTTACTTCCCAAATTGATAGCACGCTTGTTCATCAGGGTCTCGATCTTCGTAGACTATCCTGAGACGCTTTGGTGTTCGAAATGCCCTCTGAAATCAGCCGTTCATCCTCCTATCCCACGGCGGTCGCATTGACTAGTGGAAGAACAGCCTTGTCGACAGAGCGGGCCATCGAAAAGAAAGATACCATGCCTGCCCGAGCTAGCAGATAGTATCCGTTTTGAAATGCTTGGCCTCAGGTGTTGTGAGCATCTAATTGATGCCTATGGCGGAAAAGGTGAGGAATGCGAGCACCCTTGATAACGACTGTGGACGCAGTGTCTCATCGCGGACGGAAGATGAGGTGACTTTGGAGGCTCGGCCGCAGTGATGAGAGACAAGTTGTTCCAAGATAGCATCATCTTTCCTTGGAGCAAGTCGACAAAGAATCTTTTTTTAATGGCAAGTAAGCACGCTGGCTGGGCGCTTGTGAAGCACCAGGACCTTTGGCCGCTCTGATGACCGCTTTCACCATGGCTTGGTACATACACTGACAGCGGTCTAGAAACTGGTCAGGAGCGCCACATGTGCAGCTACACAGTAAGCACCCGCTGTCAAGGATGTTAGCGCACGCCTTCAAACGGGAGGACCCTGCTCGCTGTTACTTGGATAGACCGGTCTGTTGGAAAGTGGTGAATGGCCGACCGTACACAGCCAAACCTAGGTGCATCAACGGTTGTAAGCTGATGTGCCTGTTGGCATCGGTAATCTACTCTGTGATCGATGACTCGCGCACTATGGCCGTGTCGAGGAACTCAAGCCAGTAGTAGACCGCGCGGGCGGTCAGAACTACCTACTGTGTACACATTACACCCACATGTGCATCATGTTGTATGGGCGAGAACCAGCCAGAAGGGACCTAATCAGAAAATGGTCGGAGAAGTGGAGAAGACTGGGATATAAGCAGGACACTGTCAGAATGTCGGCACGTTATGTACCGCTCGGCTGAAATCTATGCCATCAGTACTTCTTGTGGGGATGCAAAGGCATGCACATTCAGTCAGCAGCTCTTGAGGCTCGCCGCAGGCACTGCGAAGAATAGTCGGGTCGTGATGCTTCTTGCCACGCGTAAGCAATACGTGGCAGTACATACATTTCACAATCTGTCGTATCGTATCAGTGAGGCAGCGATTGCGCATCAATGCCCATTCGCTGAGCATGCCTCTCACACGAACACGAATCGATTGAGATGCAATGGAAGGTTGTCGACAAAACATTTGAGAATGTACTGCCGTATCCGAGAAATGATGATACAGATCGACGACGTAAGCACTGTTTCCGGCAAGACCGCACTTCTTAGCGCGATCAAGTCAGCCTTGGAGGCTCAGCCACCAATATTTCCGTACAGGAGTCTAACCTAGCCCTGCATGATCGTCAAAAACAAGTCATCGCGAGAGGCATCTTTACATCGTTGTCACGTCTCTCGTGTGGAACTTGGTCGTCGACCCCCTCCTCACTTAATCGCAACCCTACATCTAAGTGGATCTTAGCTGATGAGCTTCTGAACAACTCAGAAGCTATGACAAGGCATCCGGAGGGGAACCGGATGTCGTGAGATGGTACAACTGACAACCATCTACAGCTTTCTGATACGTTCGGCATTGCTTGCATCTCTCCTTACCCTGGAGCGGTCTCTCTCGGCAGTGAATACCAGCTTTCCGCTCTCTACCAATTAATTCCATATCGCGAAGATTATGTTGCATTGGCGATCACGTCCGATTGTGAGCATCTCATCTTGATGGAGATGCACAAAACTCGTGTGCTGTCACGCTGTTCAGCCCTTCAGCTGCCTTATCTCCACATTTCGTGTTACGTATCATGTCCAAAACCAACAGCATCCATCAGATCGACGAAATACTCGTCAAGGATCTACTCCAAGCTTCCAGCTCCTCCTGATGGTCAGCCTCATCTCAAAAAAAATCTGACCAAGACACCGATGTAGAACCTTTGCCCTTGCTAATGGGTAAGAGTCCAGGTTGGACCCCAAGTCCCCAGAATCATATGCTCATTGAATATCAAATGCTTGACACGGATCCAATGGTGCTGTGTCCATGGGTTTGCAGTATGCATGAACCGATTTGCTGATACAAGCCACCGACGTCTGTCGCCATAGATGGCAAGCTGAGCATATCTCAGCAATCAGACCCCAGCGGGGCGCAAGCAAAAAGACCATAGGCGTTAAGTGGACAGCCACAGAGGCAGTGATATTTCTACTCCACGTCATTACAGTTACTCGAGACGATGCATGCAACGACGTATCGAGTACGCGAGTCTTGAACACCAGCAGTATTGTTGCACCCTGGAAGATTGTGTCATACATTCCCTGTACCTCAGGCGTCAAAGAAGTTGTGTATTTCAGGGCAATTCGACCTAGCCTTCGGCTCGCCTCGGCCTGCAAGTGTTATCATGCTCGTGGGGAAGCTCTCGTGTCTTTGATTGGCCTTCATATGGTTGTTTCGCTTCACGGCCCGCTCGTGAGGATTACGCGGTGCCTGGTCCTGGCCCTCCAAATGCGGCAGCACAGGTATAGGCAATTTTGAAAATCGATGAACTGAATTTCCTCACTTAACTTGCCGTGCGAACCTGAAGCAGTGGTGTTGGTCGCGTCGCGTGTCAGGAACGTGAAACGATAGCCCAATCAACGCAGGCCGTGCTTTCAATCAGGGGCCTACGAGGCTATTCGCTTAGATAGTTTGACCCGCAGAAGGACAGGCTGGGGTATTTCGTCCGTTCGAAACATACGACTCGTGTTTTCTCGGAAACAACTTGTTGCTAATTCCAGCCTGTCAAAAATCCCATACTCGAGGCTCCGAATCAAGCATGCTCTGGTGCCTGCTGTTTCGACGTTCGAAGTGCTTCTGGCGTGGCGCAAATGCCCAGATTTTGGCCCAAAAACGGAAGCAAGTCGACAAGCGACAAACCCTGTTGGGCTTGTCGATGGCTCGAGCACCGTGTTTCTGTAGAGATCGGCGCCTAGGGCATGTTCCGCGAACGTGGGGTTGGTCGCTTGATCTGTTCCTTTGCGGTGTATGGGTAACGAGACTGCTGCAAGGACATACTCTGTATGGCATCGCCCTGCGCGGTGACATGATGATCATTTCATCTGCCAAGAGCCCTTGGTGGAACTTATCTTGCACCACATACGTAGATGTGCCGCCTTGGGCGAAGGTGTCGGGGTCTCTTGCGATGCCATTTACATCATGAACTTGGCGGATATCATAGATTACACGCTGAACAGGTAGTGCATTTTGAGCGCTTTAGCCTCCGAGCTCGCTGCAACGGTCAACGCTCTAGCACAGTCTCATATTCTCTTTCTCCGAAGAGCTAGTGCAGCGGACCAGTGGTGCCGCAGCGGTCGATGACAAGCACACGCCGCCGTGTACGTCGCCGACCGAAGGTAAGATGTGATCAGCCATACCAGCAGCCGGTGTACGAAAGACCAAGGTACCACGTCGCAAAGCAATGCAAGTAGCACATCGTCTCAAAGACCATTATTGCTTGAATGTTCAGGGCGCCACGTGCAGATCTTCATTGCGGTACCACAACAATTGTTGGTGGAGTAATCAAAGTGGATTGTGTCATCACGTGGACGGCGGCCGCGTCACGTGTCGGCTGCTTCCAGAGATGGCGCTAAAAAGCTTAATTCTGACCGGCGCTGATCTTCGCCAACGATAATAATAGATGGCGCAACCCGGCGCCATCGACACGGGCTGCATACCAGTCGAAACGCGTGAGGAGGAGACGCCCCCTTCGGTGTGCAAGACATGATAGCGATGAAGCCGCCAAAGTTGGACGTCCCCTCGGATGGCTTCGAGTGTTGTGTTGGCGCAAACTTTGTGGTGAGTCGACGCGCCATCACGAACGACAATAGTCCCACGGCGACGGCAGCACGACAGAGAAACTTTGTATGTCAGCGTCGCCCAATCCGGTCGCCACGTCAAAGCGCTGTGAGGACGATGCTGCCTCGACTCGCAGGGAGAGCTCTCCGATGTCACCGCTTCGGACCCGTTACCTAGGGCTCCGCCGCTATTGCTTACCTCTGTCCGCGTTGTTGCTGGTCACTGGCACTGGCCCATCATTGCCTACTGCGTGCAGATATCGTCGACTGCACGACGTCTGTTCGTATCGCTGTCGCGGCCATGCTTTGGTGACGGAAACTCGTGGCAGTGGCCTGCGGAAGACATGGACCAATGGAGAAGAATCGAGAGTAAGATGCGCCAGATGGCAAGCCTCCGCCTGTGAGCCCACGCAGTGTCAGAAAGGAAAAGCGTCCAGCGTGTAGCAGTAATACTGTCGTATTGCCGAAAAATACATTACGGGCGTACGGCTTCGCTGTCTTTTACCAGGGGCGCACCGATGCGCTTGGAGTAGTTCGGTATGCACGCTTGGTGGCTGACGCGGGCCCGAAAGGACGTGCGTTCTGCACCCCCAGTCGAGCACGAACCCTCCTCCACCACCATCAACCCAACCCGCGGTGTAGATCTCGAGATGCATCCCTGTCCAGCCTGGGTCTTATCAGGACGCTGTGCAGCAAAGCCCCCTGCAACCTAAAGCAGCTACCATGCTAACCGGGTTGAGCTGGATCCACCCAGGAGCCTGGCGCGCTGCATGTAACTGCGAGGCACTAGCTCATGGCTCTGGTGCAGCTGGATCCCTCCTCAATTGATGAATTCATCGTTGTTCGATGCATAATCAACACTTCCGGCTGGGACTGGCACGTCTGCCGAGAGCTCTTTGACATCTCATACGCTCACTCGTGCTCACGCCGTGTTGAAGACCATCTACCCACGCTGATCCCTTAGCGGTGTTCCTCTTCTATCTTCTCTTCCCAAGTTTCTTTTGCTACATCTCAGCGTGCGGACTTGTCAACATAGCGCTCGTACACCAGATGGTGCTATCGTCTCCTCGTTCCCATCAACATTGCCACTTACTGAGCCGAGCGGTCAGCGTACCAGCCACTACCAACTTCTTTCGCCTTCCACTTAGACCGGTTCTATCTTAGACGCAACCTGACGTTTCTGTTTCCACCGTTAGTCCCATATCGGTATACACACCCGCCTGCCTTAGCTTCAGCTCGCGGGATCAACAGAACACGAAACGTTACCTTGAACCACTTTACTTGTCGATTAATCCCGCCATCTTCGACCAAACGCGCCCACTGCTAGTTGCAACCACTCTGCAGCCAGATTGTGCATTAACAATCTCTCTTTAACGGGCCAGCTCCTTCTCCATGCCAACGGGTACCACGAAATCGAAGACTTTAGACAACATCTTCCTTGTATTATTCTGGCAATCGGCCTCGTGTTCTCCGGCTAGTCGACGACGGTACTTTTAATCTTCCAAGTTCACAATGGTATTCTGCACATATTGTGGGCAGTCCTTCACCCGAGATGAGCATCTCGAACGGCACATCTTAACTCGTAAGTTGTTTCCAGCTCTTATCCTGCAAATCATTGCGCGTGTATACATCTTGGAGGCTAACGATCTGGCTGGTAGATACCAACGTTAAGCCATTCAAGTGTTTCACCTGTCATATGAGCTTCGCACGCCGGTAGGTCAAGTCTTCGTTCCCTCTTCTCCACGTTCTCTTTCCGTTTACTACACCTGCGAATCGCCAGCTGACGCTTTAACAGTGACCTTTTACAACGCCATTACACCGTACACGGTCGAAATCAAAACAATGAAGAAGGATTGCCACCACAAGGCATAATACCCAAGTCCGCAGGTAGAACGCCGATTGCCTGCAGCAACTGTGCAAAGACGAAGACGAAATGTGATAAGAAGTTTCCATGCAGTCGATGTGCCCAGAGAAACTTGAAGTGCACTCTCCGTCCGACTCGTCGCGAATCGAAAGGGGCTACCAGAGTCGGTGGGCCACCAGAGACGGGTGTGGGAAGTGGAAGTTCGAGTGAAAGTAGTGCCACCGAAGCCCAAAATCCTTCTGGGGGAAATTCGCCGGCTCACGAAGTTCAACCGCCTCAGACGAATACGCAGTCGTCCCCTCACCAAGTTCCACAACCCCAACAAAACCCTCTCGAGCCTACTCTTTTCCAGAGACAATCTCAATCGCCGTCGGTCACACATTCGAGAAATCCATCTGTTTCTCAGCCAGTACAACCAATCTCGCAGCCGCCTCTTGAAGATAAACCCCTGCCACTGGCACCCTCGCACACTCCCCCATTTTTCGACCAATCTTCATCACATCCATTGGCCTCTGGCCAGCCTCTGTTATCGCCACTACCGACACCAGGAAATCCAATGAACGGCTTCATGACTTCGACGCCTATGTCCGGTTACGAGGACTTCGTCAGAACTGTGCGTGACCAGCCAGAGGCCAACTCGAGTCCACAATTTATATTGGACCCTTGGAACACAATGGCCATGGGCACGGAATTCGATCCAATGCGAATTGATCCTGCTCTTATGATGACCATGAGCATGGATATGAGCATGGGACCGCCACCCGATGGCATTCTCGGTATGATACCTGAACTGTCTCCATCCCAGGCTTTTGGACCAGTTCAGACACCAATCCAAACACCGCGGATGGATGAATCGTTTTCGGATCTTCAGATCGGTAGCTCAGCATCGATGTTTTATCCTTCCAATAGACATTCTTCGATTGCCGACGCAGGCATCCCTGATCTAGGGGCCATTATAGCCGCCCAGGACGGATGGACTGTTTTTCGCTGCACACCAGCAATACCGTCGAGTTCATGTCCAAGAACGGCGAGACTAAACCTTGAGCGGCTAGAACTCAGCTTGAAAAACCACGAAGGCTGGAGCAATTGGTCGCCGGCATGGGATGAGGCAGACTTCCAGCAGGGCGGCCAGATCGCTGTTGCAAAGCTCGGTGAGGCGACACGCGATAAGCTTCTTGCAATCACCCAGAGCTTCCTTCATAAGGCACTCGACATCCACAAAGATGGTAGTAGCTCGTCGAGTAGTGGAGAATCTCCAGAATCGATTGCGTCAGGTTCCAATTTCGTTCTCCTTCCGCCCGCGCGCGTCTTGGAGCATTTCCTTCGATCTTACGCCAACTCTTTCGAACGGTACTACCCGACTTCTGCGCGCGGTGTCCTCGATCCAAATGAACTGATGCAGAACCACAATGACAAAGCGTCGAGTCTCCTGATCCTGATGATGATCGCACAAGGTGCGATGAACATCCCGTCGGTAGAAGCACGATGGCTTACCGGCGGCTTTACCGAAGCTTGTCGCATTTCCCTCTTCGACCTGATTGAAAAGAACATCATCCTGGCTGGAGATCCTATCGTGCTACGTGCTGCGCTACTGTTTACGGTCCAAGCAGCTTGGAGTGGCGATAAGTGGCAGATGGACATCGCCATGGGTCAACGAGGAATGTACTTCGCAATGCTTCGCCACTCTGGCATCCTCGAGACACGACCAGTGTCGTCGACGCCACACATGAACGGTAACACCTCGACTGATATGTTGTGGCGGGACTGGCAGCACCAGGAAAGTCGAAGTCGGTAAGTGGTGAAAACCTTGTCTAACCTCGGGACCATAAACCCGGTGTGTCACGTGGACTTGACTAACACCTCGCAGTCTCATCTACTCGTGGGTCATGGTCGACCAAGATATGTCTCTTTTCCACGACACTGCACCACTGTTCTCGGTGACTGAATTTGGCGCCCATATGCCCGACTCTGACCGACTCTGGCAAGCGCAAACAGCAGCCGAATGGTCAGAGGTCTTCAATCAGGTCCATGAGTTTTCGAACGGTTATCCCTCAGTGGGCTCGGGAGCAAGGCCGATAAGTTTACGCGATCTCTTCCGTCATTTCCTCGATGATGGTATCGTTATCCAGGATGTGCAGGAGATTCATCTCACTCCTATGCACCTTCGCTTATTGCTCCACCCATTGCAGACACTGGTGTGCCAGTACTGCCAGCTCCTGAGCTGTTTCTCTGATAGTATAGCTTCGAGATCGCGCAACAGAGCGCTGACTGCGGCGTCGACTCGTGTGCGGCTCGAAGAGGTGCAGGCGCTGCTTGGTCGCTGGTTCGATCTGGCGAAGCGGTACCTGAAGAGCAATCCTGTTTGCCCCATGATGCAAGCCAACCTTGTCATGTTTCATCTCATTAGTATGAACGCTGTAACGAATTTTCCAGAAATAGAACGTCTTGCGCGGCGGGAGGGTGTTGACGGATCATACCAGCAGATGTTATGGATGCACAACAAGTGTATCTCCGACGTTCAGGAAGCTGTCGTCCATGCTGGTCAGGTACTCCGACTTGTACGAGAGATGCCGCGAGGCATCCGTCCTCCTTGGTGGCCCGGCGCTGTTTACCGCGCTGCACTTGTCATGTGGACGCATTCTTTGGCGCACAACGAGTCCTTCAGTCCGAATCAGCAACGGCAGTATCAACCACCAACTGCCACTTTTGCTGTCGACAGGTTATTGTCAGATCATCAGATCATCCTGCGCTATCTGTCGCGCAAGGATGGGACCCCGACGATGACCAAGTTAGATGGGAGTCCAGTGCTCTTGGACAACGGCTTCGCAGTACTTTCTCATTGCATCGATGTTATCGACGAAGGAGTTGCAACAAGATTTTCGGATGGTATCCGCAGTAAACTCGAGAAGCTGGCGAGAGGGTAACCTTCTTGTCACCTTTTAAACCGTCTCTTTTTTTTCCGGGAAGCGCCACGGGTATTTGTAAGGCGTTGTGGCTTCAGCCTCCTTGGTACCCACGGCAGTTTTCCATCTCTTTCATCATCTCTCATCGATACCAGCATCGGGGCAGCATAGGATAACATGGGCATCATCTCTGGTCTTTGCTTGGATACGGCGTTCGGTGGCGGGAGTTTAGGGCGGGGTTCTTTCGTGACGGAAGTGCTGTACAACTGCAGTGTCGTCGTCAACCACGACTCCACTGCACGGCAGTCTAGTAATGTATAGTACACAGATATGATCACGAATGAGGAAGAGATTAAGAATACATACCCTTATCAAGTGATGATGATGATGACAAGTGCTGAAAACAGGTGGTCCTCCCCATGTCGAAGGTAGGTGTAAGCGAGGTGGGTGTCTTTCTTCCCTTTAGTCTGTCAGTCTGCCAATGAGAAGAGATGGTAGGCCGTCAATCGGTCAAGGGCACAGGCGTCCCAGAGAATGACCTTTCCAAGGTCCAGGTCGCCGATCAATGGTCTAGGATGCATCTAACAGCAGCGGGGTGGGCAAGTATCGCGGTGATAGCTGATATGCAAGCACACTTATCCCTTTGTCCCATCGTCGTCAGTGACATTTCGTCATCGAGGTCCCACTATTACACCTGGTCGTGTTTCTTTCTTTCTGCGCTTGTGTTTCAGAAATAAGCCAAGTGTGCGTTGCCATCGGCGTTGTGGTTGTGATTGGTGTCTGTTGCGTTCGGAGGCTGATGGCGGGGTTGGCAGAGCAGCCTGTGTGGACGAGGTGTCAACTGTGAGCTAGGGAAGCACCACTATGGCGAGAGTGCTCCAATAGCATCATCACGGGGCACACCAAGTATCTTTAGGATGATGTAGGGCCGGTAAAGTCGGAAAGTATCGTGACCTTCAGAACCGAGGGTTGAACGACAGGTGGATTGATGATGGATGCTGCTCAAATTTGATAGTACTATTGCTATGTGACAGCACATCGTCATGCACTAGAAGGACTCAATGGCGAAGGTCGGTGTTAACAACATGAAGCACTGGCATGTTACTGAGGCACGTATCTCGTGTTGCTCATTGTTCACTTCGCCTCTCCTCCTTCCCCGGACGGCATGCAGGTCCTCCGTCACACCGTATAGATGCCGCACTACCGTTTAGGTTATAACACGCATTGATGATCTCCCCACGACCAGCCTGGTAGCTCAAAACCGTCGATGCAGTCCGGGCAGTTGGAACTGTATGGGCATGCCAACGGCATTGATTGGATCTATACATCCCTTGACGCTGTGACCAGGGCAAGTCCTTACCAAGATTAGTCAATCCACCAATCTACTTACGGTCGAGGGAGCTGTGGAGGGCGTATGCACGTTGTGGTTGGTGTCGCCAGGACGGAAAAGCTGTACCAGAACGGCGTCCTGCAGCATCGTTGCTTGACAAGCTGACGCGTTACACATGAGAAGGTCATCAGTAACTTCTGCTGGGTCAATGGACAGCTGGCACTCAGTAGTGAAGGCGCTTAAACCCTGTACACTTCAACGCTGACGTCGTGCAACATGGCATAAACTCAACACCAAGCTTTCTGGAGAGCTCCGAGTCTATCGATCCATAAACCTCCTTGCTCATCCGGAAGAAAATACACGAGAAACGCTAGTCAAACGGATGCCCGCACTATGGCCGTCAAGACAAGATCGAACCGTACAATGCTATGATGTGGGTGTAACATGAGAAGTAGTCTGTTTTCGAGATAGCTTCACTGTATTCAAGCCAAGCAACGGTGAGTCGGAGACTGTTTTCGCCGTTGACAGCTTATCTGCCATACTAGACTCGTACCTGTAGGGTGAGGGAGAGCAGTAATCCTGTACCCAAGCCCTGTTGGACATCCGAAAGATGCAGATCCCTCGTGCCGTAGGCTATCCGCCAGACACGAGCTTAGACCTTGGGCACTTCACGGCTGCTAGCCGAACAATGGCCAATCTCGGCTTGTGGCGCCTTCTTGGTATGTCACAAAGCTTGAACACTATCAATTTCAGGTGCACCGGTCGCCAACTTAGATCTTAAGTGAGGACTGCTATGAACTATACTAGACATCATGTCGTGAAGTATCGCTGGACACTGGGTTGACATCCACCGCATTATACTCCGGCATCTGGAAACCACACCATGCATGTCTCGTACATCTGACTTTAGGGATGATTAGTGCTGCTGAAGGCACCGAGGCGTTCGGCCATTGCGGCACGCCTTAACCACGACTCAGTATGTCAGTGCCGCAATGACTCCTATCCGCTGATTGATATTGTCTACACAGGCGGAGAATACAGTGAGGGGAGAGCGAAGCGTTCTTTGGGAATAGCTCGAGTATCCACTTGTGAATCTGAGTCTGCAATTTGAATCCGTGGGCTTGGAAACGAGCACCATGCGAATATCTGAATGTTATCCATACATATTGCCGTCAGATAGTGTGTCGATCAGTCAGAATCCCCGTTCTTACCGTCCCGCACAATGGGATATTCTTGGCGAAGGGTTCGCGATTGGCAATTATTGTGAGGGGAGTTCCACGCTACCGACTTCCTCCCATACGCTCATGCAGTTGTCAGTCTCATCTTTCGAAGGGATTCCTCCGCTATTCGACTCGGAGTCGCTACTCAACGAAAACACATCGCACGAAGCTGCTCTGTGGAGGAGAGAGACGAATTCGTTGACGTCGAGCGCCGTAACCAGGATTCTGGGGCATCTAGACCTGGGGCGAAGATCACCAGACAAGACAAATGATTCCCAACGAGCTCGAAGACTACGCGGCCCTTTGATTCAACGTCGTCATGCCATGTCATTGCGTACTCAGCATGCAGACGTTGTACGACAAAGCCAATGGGACAACATGGAGTCTACCGCCAGCTGCTGATGCATCGCTTCCCAGTCCACTGCCGCAATGCTGATAAGCCAGATCCTGTCCGACAAAGAATGCAGCACGCTCGCAGACAGTTTGTGCGGTAAGTTCTCAAGCACATCTGCGAAGAAGCGTGAACTCACTTGCAGATACGACATCGAGCTCCAGCCTACCACACGGTGGGAATGGGAGCACGAGGAAATTGGCAGCAATCGGAGTCGTCGAGATTTCGGCGGCAAGGCTTCTCACAGCCATTGCGGATATTCCCTCAGAAAAAGCAACATAACTTCTATGAGGGCCCGACTTTCCGTAGACATCACTGTCTTTCCAATCCTTCTCTTTTCTTTTACACGATGTCAGAGCGATGGAGTGAGGTTGCTGACGCACAGACCACACGTGGGGAGCCGAAGAAACAATCGTTGATCGCAACATCTCTTTTGACCCGGACTCGAAACAGGCCTTTGCCGGTGTCTGTCGGACTCCACAATAAACGAAACACAGACATCAGCGGGTTAGCACGTTGATGATGGGGAGCCACGGGATTTCTGACAGGTCCTGTAGCCCGCGATGGAGTGCGGAAGGTGATGATGGAAGCTGAATGTCACTCTGATTTCCCAGCTAGGGCCCTCCAAAGATCACATGACACTGATGTTCCGTTGTCTCCCACGCGAGCTGGTGTCTCCAATCTCGTCATTTGAAGTTCATCAAGTGTACATGCTGACTTCAGATGCACTGGCCCTTGCTGGGAAACATCGATTGTAGCACAGGATCTAGCTGGGTGGTACTGCCGCCAAGTATAGCACAACACCTTCGTCGTTTTACAACGAAAACAATAGCCGATGTTCCCACTGTATTGCGCTTTAGGCGTCCCCGTAGACAACAGGCAAGACGAATATACACTTGAAACTGGTCGATGCTTCACGACATGGAATTTGGTGTTGGTCAAGTTGGCCTATTCTTGCAGCGCACTGGCCAATCAGCGTCAGCCCCTGAGGCATCGGCCCCTCCTTCCGGCTTCTGTTTCGAGCAACAGCACACCCTCTGGCTCTCCTACCGGCCCACTCGCTACGGAAGAGGGTGCGGCTCTCAGGTACTCTGTTTCAGCCCTAGAATTTCACGACTCTCGGAGGCGGTGCTATGGTCCCGGAGCGGACGCGTTTCGTTGGGGGAAGTGTGTGGATGTTGAGTACCGGCGGATGTTTGGAGAGAGATGCATCGCTCATTGAGTTTATTGTCCGCTGGAGTGCCGACTGATGAAGTGGTATATATCTGGTCATCGTCGCCTCTGCAATAAACCCATCATCAATTCCAACAATCTATCAACACAAAGACCATCAAGCCTTCAGCACTTTCTCAACTCTACCTAATCATCTCACACAACACAATTACAATGGCTGCTATCGAGCAAACATGGAGCTTGGAGGGCAAGGTTGCCGTAGTCACTGGCTCAGGTATGCAATGTTGCGGGAGTAACCATAGATTGAACCTCAAAACTAATAACCTTCCAGGCCGTGGTATTGGAAAGGCTATGGCCATTGAGCTCGCCAAGCGAGGTGCTAAGGTCGCAGTCAACTACGCCAACACTGTAGAGGGCGCTGAGGCCGTCGTCAAGGAGATCAAGGCATTGGGCAACGGCTCAGATGCACATGCCTTCAAGGCAAATGTCGGCATCGTTGAGGAGACCTCAAAGCTCATGGATGACGTTGTTGCACATTTCGGCAAGCTCGATATCTGCTGCTCCAACTCCGGTGTTGTGTCCTTTGGTCACTTTGCGGACGTCGAGCCTGAGGAATTCGACCGCGTCTTCAACATCAACACTCGTGGCCAATTCTTCGTCGCCAAGGAGGCATACAAGAGGATGGAAGTCGGTGGCAGGATCATCCTCATGGGTTCCATCACTGGCCAGGCCAAGGGTGTACCCAAGCACGCCATCTACTCTGGATCCAAGGGTGCCATTGAGACCTTCACAAGGTGCATGGCCATCGGTAAGTGATGAAGTCGCTGGACTGGTAAT
The DNA here is from genome assembly GCA_003501895.1 of Phaeosphaeria sp. A1 3.1a. Classification (NCBI taxonomy): domain Eukaryota; kingdom Fungi; phylum Ascomycota; class Dothideomycetes; order Pleosporales; family Phaeosphaeriaceae; genus Phaeosphaeria; species Phaeosphaeria sp. A1 3.1a. Next base: position 3,508 of record QVXC01000416.1, on the reverse strand, counting down.
ATGGACTTGCTAACATGGAACCAGATGCCGGCGAGAAGAAGGTCACAGTCAACTGTGTTGCACCCGGTGGTATCAAGACCGACATGTACCACGCTGTCTGCCGCGAATACATTCCTGGAGGTGAGGCGCTCAGCGACGACCAGGTCGACGAGTATGCATGCACATGGTCCCCTCACCAGCGTGTTGGCCAGCCAGTAGACATTGCCCGCGTTGTCTGCTTCCTTGCTTCCAAGGATGGCGACTGGGTCAACGGAAAGGTCATTGGCATTGACGGAGCTGCATGCATGTAAAGCTTTGTTTCGCGATGGGATGTTTTCTTAGGTCTTTGGGCGATACCGACGCATTATCGGCGTTTTGATTCGTAGATGGAAGGAATAATGAACGCAGTCAAGCCACAAGATGTTCCTTTTCCTGTGATGTGACAGTGCTGAAGTACAACGCCCACAATTTGATACATGAAGGTGTCTCAACATTAAGTAATCGAGAGGGTCCGGAAGGGAGTCCGTAGCGTAGCAAATAATAGCCTCGCTCCAAAATGCCCTTTCAGCTTTTCCTTTGCAATGTTTTCAATTCTTTGAGGGCTCCAAAAATCCATCTACTGAAATTGTCGCACTTGGGGAAATGGATGTCCACCATACTGTTGGTATTTCCTTATTCTAAATTTGGCACAGTACCTTCGACTACGTTTGGAAGTCCTTCACATGCAGGTGCTGTGTCTGGCCGAGTTCTCGAGTAAGAACATGCCATCGACATGCAGCATGAATACATCGGCTAAATACGGCAAGACGCTAACTGTAAGGATGCTTGCTAGCACTAAGCCAAACTTCGTCTGTGCATTGGATTTGCAGCGAAACACCATTTCAAACATCGTGGTTTTAGCACTCCGACACTCCCGACTCTTTTCATGAGGACATTTGGAATGAATGAATCACGCGCCAAGTCACACCCAGGAGAGCATATGCGCAGTCGACGAGCGCTCGCAGCTGCGACGCCCTCATTCCAGAGCGCATGTGCTCTTTAGCTTGTCGCATACTGGCCAGTACGAGATTTCGCAATGACTGAGCAATAGAGTAGTCATCTAGACTATTGCCCGTCTGCAAGCAATACTGTCCATGTGGTACCAAGTGTTTCAATACCAAAGTTTACCGACACATTTACACTGGCAGCATTGTGCCGCCATGCTACTCCCGTACACGCTTCCGAATCTGGAGCCAAGCTTTCCTATTGCAAATCCCTCAAACCAAACTATGTCGACATTCTCTGAAACCTCTCTCGCTGAGAAACAACCCCACCATCGCGGGTATCACCTTGCCGACAACTTAACATGCAAAGCCATTGTTTCGCTGGTCCGGGGCATCGAATCAACGCAATGCCTGCGGATCTAGTGTGAACACCTGGGGACTGTAGAACGACATGCGCCTGATGAAGAAGAGCACAGTTTTGGGTCTGTGACATGCTGTTATGCGATGCTACAGCACGAAGCTCAGGGCTTGATCTGACGGGATAGGCAGCCACCGAACCGGTATCCGGGACTTTCTGGCACGAAGGCATAAGAGGATCTTATGCTGCTGTCACCTTTCTAGGACCGCTGTGCGTACAGATATTGGTTGGTTGACTCGCCGCTCTTTTCCTTTCTCGTTCTTTACTACCGTTAATCACTTACCTTCTACTCATAATCCTTTAACCAAAGCCCAGGTGGCTACTTTTGACAAGATGACGTCTGGCACTCTCTCTTCTCTCTTCGTTCTGCTTCTGAGCTGCACGCCTGCATATGGCCAGTCCCAAGATACCCAGGCGGTGCAATTTAACCAAGTACTTAATGTCAATGGCGATGTAGGTTCTCAAGTCCCTAAGTCATACTATCTCTTAGCTAACATCGTCAGATGAAACTCAACTCCTTCCAATTCCCAGATCGCTCAAGAGTGGAGACCTTTTCGCAAAAACAACAGCAAATAATCGTTAATCAACAGACGCCTGCCATTCCTGCCAACCAGATTACTGGCACGACGGGTCAGCCATTCGTTGCGCTAGCTGGCCAGTCCATGACCATCAGCACGAATGGCGCGACCGATCTTGTCGGCGGACAGGTCCAGATGGCTATTAATATGCAGAATCTGCAAGCCAGCGCTGTCCAGCCGGACAACACATATGTCGCCATGCTTTCGCCAGACAGGCAAACGTGGATGATCCAAGAGACCATGAGAAGTGTCAACAGGTAAGTCGTCCGTACTGACCCCATACCGATCTCGACTGACATACGCTAGCACCGACATGACTGTTCGCATGGTGAAGCGCAACCAACTTGACGGCGAGTACCTCATTGTAGGTCGCCAAACCGTGGAAACCAACACCATCGTCCAGCCATTTGGCAACGACCAAGCCACTTCCGTCGCCATTGAGGGGACCGGGCTCCAAGAGAACGAGTTCCAAGACGGCTTTCGGATGTCTACGCGCTCGACGCAGCCCATGCTCATGAACGTTGATGTCGTCGACGGCATTGACTCGAGCATGTTGGCTGCTCTCCAGGGACAGGACAGTGTCAGTAAGTACTGTTCCTCTCCATGCTGTCCTTGCCTATATTAATCATGCATACAGACGACTTCCGCTACTCCGTCAAAACGAACCTCGCTGCTCTCCAACCCGATCTCAACCAGCAGGTGACCGTCATCCAGATGCCAAGTACGTACTCCTTCTCTTTTCCTCTCTTATCCAGGGTGATAGTCAGAACCTAACAACCCCCCCCCCAGTCAACGCCGTCCGCATCCAAAAGATGATGCAAGCAATGGGCGTCCCACCCACAGGCCAAGTCGCCATCTCCGTCGCCCAACGCGGCGTCCTCCAGAACCCCGGCGGCGCAACAGGTAACCTCGGAGGCGCCGCCGCCGCAGGAGCAGCATCCGCACCCGCTCTCATCCGCCGCAGCCGCTTCTTCAACGACGAAGTAGTTGCAGCTCGCCAGGTCCAAGGCGGAACCCCGACAAATAACAACCCCGTCGCGACACAGCTCCTCCTCGCCCCGACATTCACGCCCATCCAAGCGAATGCGGTGCTCGATCAGACGAATATGCGCATCGCGATCCCTGTGAGACAGGTGGATGGCGAGTTTATATTGACGATGCAGAAGATGGAAGGAGGCGGTGCTCAAGCAGCGCAGCCCGCAACACCTGTTGAATCTGCACGTCCAGCCTCGAGCTCTGCTGCAGCAGCTGGTGAAGCCCCCAAAGCCGGCGCAGCTGAATCTCCCAAATCCAACACCACCGAATCCGCCCTTCCCAAGACTGAGCGCCGCCAATCCCCCTCCCCACCATCAACAGATAAATACGGCCTCCCCACCCCTCCCAAGGGCGCAATCATAATGAGCATGAAGATGGTAGACGACATGGTTAGTGCGGTGCAGTGGGGGGGACAGGCGCCGATTACGCAGATGATGAGCGAGTATGTTCAGGCGCAGACGGGGAATGGGCTTGGGGCTGTTGGGGGGAAGAGGTAGGGTGCGAAGGTTGTGGTG
>QVXC01000415.1:0-30345 GCA_003501895.1 Phaeosphaeria sp. A1 3.1a | reverse complement strand
CCTCCCCCTCCATACCCATACCCCCAATGTCCAGCATGTCCTCCGCCAGAGTGCGCAGCACCGCCTGCATGTCCTCCTGCGCCGCTGTCAGCTATCCCGCCGGGGACGTAGGACCCCTTGGCGGCTGCTGCGTCGGGGTGCTCGGAGGGCGAGGGGGTGGAGTTGAAGCAGCCCATTTTTGGGGGTGGTGTGTGTGGTTGGGTGGAGGATGTTGGGGTGCTAGTTGATGGGATGTTTGTGTTAAGGTACGGGGGTTGAGGTATATTTTGCTTGCGTCAGGTTGTGGATCTTGGAGGTTGATGTCGAAGGGAGGTCACTTCGTAGACGTATCGTCGACGAGGCGCGGGTGTTCGTGTTGATTTATCGACAGAGATAGGCCTGCTGACGTGATGACAAGAAGGTGAGATGTGGGGAGCGCTTCCTTTATTCCTCTCCACGTCCTGCTCAAATCTCACTTTAGAAAACAAATTCACGACTTTATATCTTCACACATGTTGTCGAAGCCGGGCTGTGCTGCCGCTGTCACAGTCGTGTGATGCATACCGTACGCGGGTGGCGTGCAACTAGTCCGCAAGTTTATACTACCGGCGATGCGAGTTGCTCAGTGTGGCTGTACAGAAGCACACCTCAACCCACAAAGGCACGAGGAATCATATTAAGCGGAGACTTGTAATTGGGGGAATTAATGGTCTGCCATCGACTGAAGACGACGATCTTGACATTGACTAGATAATGATAATGTGGTATTGGGCTATGCTAACGGTTCGCATAGCAGCGAACTTTGGGTGCGCGTGTGCACGAGTGCGCCTTCTGGGAAGCCTTGCGCGGTGTACGCTCTTGGCTAGCCGAGGCACTTGGGTTCCTCTTGTGATTAGCCACGCAGTGTGGAGCGGCAGTGTAGCTGTGTTGCATCCTTGACGAAGAGGTGAGGTGTTTTTACCATTCTAGGTGATAAACAGCGACTGCGATATCTGCTACTCTGCGCCCTGCTTAAAAGCGCGACATGCGAGTAAGCTGCAGGCTGGACAGCCACCTTGCAGCGGTGATGCTTGCTGATCGGTTGCAGTCTTGGAAATGCTGATGCTGTTCTTCCGCCAGCTTTTTGTTGCAGTGTGACGTTCGTTCTTGACCACTCTTCAAACAGTGCCCATCAAGAACTTCCAGTGGAACTCGTTGCTGTTCATGTCGAAGGATGGATCGACCTTCCACAAGCTGGGAAGCTTCTCTGCTCCATTCGGCTTGCCATTAATCTTTGGCAGGGCAAGGTCTTGCAAGAGTGAGACAGTTCGTCCTGACCCAGTCGCCAGCTCGAATGTGCTGCCATTCGGGCTTGCACCTCCTCTTGCAGTTCTCAGCGCAACCGCCATCACGGAAGTTATGCGCCGGAATCGCTCGAATACGTCTTCGTTGTTGTCTTGGGTCCCTCGTGGTCGTGGCATCTGTGAAGATAGGTGGTCGCGGAAGTACTCGAAGGTCCTGGAGATTTGGAGTTCCACAGGGTCCCATCCGGGCATTGGAGTAGAATGCAAGCCCAGTTTGCCGAGACTGATAACGCCGGAGACGAGATTGAGCCAGTCGACCAGCGAGATGAATTCGTACTGTGCGCTTGGGAGCTTTATGCTGTTATCGAGGAATTGTTCGATCGATCGGAGGCAGGTGATGCGGAGTGAGAGCTGGAAGCCGGATGCCCATGGCGTACTTTCGCGGTCCGGTAGATCGATGGCCGTAGCTGTTTTGTAAAGATGTATGCGTGCAGCGAGCTGGATCCATTCGAGAGTTTCTATAATGGTCAGCTACTATTAAGAATACGAGAGGCGCCACATACTGTAGTCATTGGCCTGCAGCTTCGATGCGGCTCTAATCTGCTCCCACTTGTCGCTCAAACGTTTTGCTTGCGAACGCGCAACGAGCGCCTGTTCACTACTTCCACGGAATGTCTCCTCTACGTCTTCCATGAACTGGCAGATGTCAACGAGGATTGGCAGCACTGCATCGGTCTTGTGTTCCCAAGCAGCTGCAAGATCGGACGCGTAACTCCGGAGATTACTTGTGTAGGACATGCAACGACTCTTCCCTGGTTCCATCAAACCAATATTAGCTGCTAGGTAGTAGCAGCCCAGATACGCTCGCTTGGCTTCCCGATCCCTTGAATCAGTTCTATGGAGCGGACTCCGTACATTCGTAGACAGCCTGTCCAGTCCAAGGTCGCTCGCGATGCCTACGCATAATTGGAGGAGCATGGGCACCGAAACCGCCTGAGTGTCCATGTAATGATGGTGCCACGCTATGAACACTAGCAAAGCTTGTAATAAGTCTAAGCTTTTCTCCCCGTTCATTATCTTGACCATGACGACCTTGCGAAATTCACGGCTCAGACTCTGCTGAAGAGGAACTGATTCGAAGGAGGCTGCAGTCAGAACGGCAAACATTAAGATAGGCCGATGCTGTACAAGATCGGCGCAAGAATATTCTTTTGGCAGGGCCACAAATGGAAAGAAGTCCACCATATGCCGGTAGGTGTCGAGCAGCATCTGCATGTGCACAAGGCTAATCGAGCGAATAACGGGATCGATTCGTCCCAAGCAGGACAAAGTCTCATTGATTGACTCCCAGAATGCCAATGAATTCTCCGCTCCGAGGACTGGAGCCGACAGCACAGGAGTGGAGGCCGGCGGTGCTGAAGCTGGAGGAGCAGGCGCCGGTGGCGAAGTTCGCTGAAGCGGTTCGGTGACGTGCGATGGCAGCGTGGTCACCAACGGCAATGCGGGCGGCGCAGGAGCTGGCGCCACAGTCGCAACTATCGACGACAACTTGTCGAGCTTCTTGTCAAAATCGCGCATCTTATTTGGCGGTTGCACTTCGCTCCTTGACTTCGCTGGCCGCCGACGTGCAACATGCTCGATACACTCGACTCTTGCTTTCTGGCATCTATGCGCGTGTAAGCCGGGTGTCCTCCCCCACATGTCCCGAGAGCGTACCGTTGACACAAACCAGCAGTATCCGAAGGGACGCATCGCACTTTGTGTTTCCTGCATCGTTCGCATGCAAATGCATTACCTATTCTTCCTTCTCTTGCCTCCATGGTGAAGATGGAGCTTGTAGGTTTGGGCGACCTGGGGGACTTCCGGTCGGTATCCGTGGATGTGGATGCTTGCATTGTGGGGAAGTCCGAGATGCCAAGAGCGGGCTGAGGAAGTGAATTGCCTTTGATGCCCCAAACACAGGCAACGGACGCGCCAAATTCAACACCAGAGTAAGATCCCCGCTGGCGGATCCAGTCAACAGCTCAGTGTCAAGGCATGTCGCATGCAGAAGCGAACCGATAAGTTGCACATGCTGATGCCCCAGATGGATGCGCCCCGAACATCTGGCTGACCTCGGGTAACATCTCAACCAGTCGGTGGATAACTGGCCGAATTGTTTGTGGCACTATCGGTTGCCTGTACCCGCGGCGGCCTTGTCTTAAGCCGTCCGATTGCTCCGATGGTCGCAAAAAACGATCCGACACATATCAGCATGTCGCGCGCTGTAGATATGTCGGTGATGCTGGTTCCGCATGCCCAGGTGTCGCTCGACTATAAGATGGGGCGGCCAGGCTACAGCTTTGCACTTGCTTGCGACTAACGCACAACAAAAGACAACAACAAAATGGCTCCCAAGGACCATGGCGACCACGACGCATATGTCAAATCCGGTTTTGCGGGGAAGGTGGGATGGGGAAGTAAGCCCGCGCTGCTGCTCATCGACGTCTGCAACGCATACTGGAGCAAGGACAGCCCGTTAGATACGAGCTCAAACCCTGCGTCGGCGGCTGCACCAGCCTCGATCACAAAGCTCGTCCAGGCCGCTCGCGAGGGAAATGTTCCGCTGATCTGGACGCGCGTGGAATATACGGAACCTGACATGTCGGATGCGGGTGTTTTCTTTTGCAAGGCGCCGCTGCTGAGGACGTTCCAAAAGGGCAACGAGTCCGGCCTGGAGAGCTGGCTGCCAGGATTGGAGCCCAGGGAGGGCGAGATTGTGATTCCCAAGCGCTACCCGAGTGCCTTCTTCGCTACAGACTTCAACACGAGGCTGCAGCTCAAGGGTGTCGATACATTGGTCATTTGTGGTGTTAGTACGAGCGGGTGTGTAAGAGCCTCGACCCTAGACGCAATGTGCTATGGATACAGGCCCATGGTAAGTTTCTTGGCGTACCAGGAGTCGGCTTGCGACAACCACTAACACGGTGCAGGTCGTTAGCGAGGCTTGTGGTGACCGATCCCCTGCTGTGCATGATGCCAACATCTTCGACATGAATGCGAAGATGGCTGATATTGTGTCAGAAGGCGAGGCAGTCGAAAAGTTGAAGGCTGGATGGTAGTGACGCAGCTGGACATCACCTCACGTGGAGACAAGGGGCTATCAATTGAGCGAACAAGCTCTTGATCACGAGCAGCAACTACATACTGCAGCCGTTCCCTGGCACACTATCTGCCGCCTTGATCTCTTCCATCAGCAAAGCTATCATCTTAAACATCTCCCCCGCCATTCTCTTGCCTGCTTCTCTCCATCTTTCTTCGCACAATCTGCCAAATCGATCAGGATGCCACCTCAGTCTCTCCTGTCGCAGCCAATCGTAGGTATAGAACCCGCTCGCCCTCAGTAGTCTTTCTATGTCGTGATGACAGGCTTGGATACCATCGGTGTCGGACTTTAGTATCTTGCACGATGGCAAAGCGCATATTGTGATGGTGCTTGGTATGTATGGGAACGAGGTGAGGAGCTTGCCGGTGAACGATGAGGTTGTCGACAAGGTCGGTCGTAGAGGCTCTGGACTGGTGGGTTGACTCGGATTAGATGATGACGACTGCGAGCGGACTTGCAATTTTCGAGGCTGTTTGGGCTTCGTCCCCCCAATCGCTACAGACGCTGCTGCGAACATGCTGGCTGTCTCTCTTGACCACTTGTCATATAGAGCTTGGGTCGCTGCATCAGGCTGCGTGTCGACGGATGCTGGCACGCCTTTTCCAGTTGGGAACTGGTTCGAGCCGCCAGTACTGGGTTTCGATTTGTGCTTTGACTTTGCACGAGCGAAGAAATTGAGAGCAAATGTCTCCAACGCATCCTCATTGATGTCGTCAATAGATCCAGCCCAAGTCCCATCTTTGCGGACTGCGATGAATTGGTCTGACATGGTAGCGTCCAATGTGATGAAGACCAAGTCCGTCCATAAGAAACCTTTTTCCGTTTTCCATTCCTCCACTGTCTCTTTGTATATCTCCCACATGTCACCGTCGCCTAGTCTGTAGACCACGTTGCCATACTCGCTCATGGTGAAGAATGCGCCATCAGGCCCCCATGTTACCATTCTGGGAGGACCAACGCGCCACCCAGAGGGCGTGAGCCAGCCTTGTAACGCATCTTCCAAGCTTGCTGGAAGATTCGCCCACCGTATGAGGTCAGGATGCCAAATAATAAAAGACTCGTCTGGTCCGAGGAAAGCGCGCAAATGTGGAGAGTGCCATGTCTTCTCCAATATAGTCTTGAGTCGTTGCGGAATACCGGAGCCCCATCGAATAGTGTTCGTGCCCGTAGAACTCTTGAACACGATAAGCCATGAGTCTGGATGTGGTCCCAATGTTGCCCAGTTCAGATCCGCAACCGTGCTACCTCGAAGCAAGTCCTGCAAAGGAGTAGGCAGGTTGCGACTGCATTTCGCATCAGATCAGGACAAGTACGAGGTACCCAGAAACTCACTATTTCAGCCCACCAAAGCTCTTCGCTATAAAGCTGTCGTTCGTGCCAAAGGCGAAGAAGGAGTGGCTCATTTGCGGTTTGATCAGATGACGTCATCCGATGATTTACACTTTGTGTCGCCTCGATAAGACTCAGTCGTGTACAAGCCTCAATCAGCGATGCAATGTACGCTATCCTCCACACGACTTATTGATCTCTGCTCTTCCGGTTCCTCTGCCAACCACGCGTGAGCCCTTCGTTGTGTCAGATGCTCTGCTTTCCTGTTTAGATCCTGGAAGCGATCGGCTTGGCGGAGATGCGCGTCCTTGCACGATCGCTCGATCACGGCTTCGATGTGACCTCTCTTCACCTGAGAGTGTAGTACAACCTACTTAAACGCTACCGGGCTCCTTTTCTTCGCGAGAGCGACAGTTTTGACTAGCGACGCCACGCCACAAGCTACACCGCTCATGTGCCAATCAACCTTCGCTTTTGGCCAACGAGGCAGCCACTTTTTCCAATGTCCGTCACGAAAAGAAGTGTACGCACGAAGGACCAATAATATCGGGAATGTTGTGTACTGATTTTTCATCAGTGCTCGTTTACCAGGTAAACTCTCAGCACTCTTATCCTCAGCACAACTTCGTAAAGTTCATCATGTTGCACTGGGCTTCGAAGACAGTTTCCTCATAACATGGCGTGACATCCAAGGCCAGGACCGGATCGATAGTAACGGGCTTCCGAGCGAATTGTTGGAATTCTTGCACGCCCGTGATGCTCAACACATCAAGAGCCGCAACGTACCAAACATTCGATGCTCTTTAGGACCATACAACGCTTCTTTCTTTGCTCATGATGGCTCGAATTATCGTTGGATGAACTTGCCACCGACTTTACTTTTGGCGCTTCAAGACAGGATTCAAGAAGGGAGCTGGATCGATCGCCCACGATTGGTAGCACTCGGTGCCAATGATAACTTTGTCTTCATCACGGAGAAGCATACAGCTATCTGGGATCTTAGGCACTATCAGGCTCTCGCCAGCTTGCTCAAGTCGTCCAAGTCTCAGCAAGGCGGCATTCCAAGTCTTCATTCCATCATTCTCCATACATATCGCTTTGGAAGCTTCATCACGCAAAAGAGCGACGGCATTCTTATTTACGAGAACGTCCCACCGCATTCTATCCCAGGACTACACGCGATGTCCACGCCAATTCTGCGGGACACGAAAGCCGCCGAGCGAAAGCCACTGGCACGAAGAGAGAGCTCGTTCAAGACCGACGTAGTAAGACGGCAAAGCAACCTGCAGCAGCGAGCACAGCTCCGAAGAGACTGGGGCGAGCACAAGCAGCAGTTCACGGCACAGACGAAGGGTATGAAAGTCAGTCTGAGTTTGAGTGTCAGCATCAGTGGAATTGCAAAGTTGTTGGGGTAGACGTCCGTCACACAGAGCGCAATTTGAGCCTGTTCGTGTTGGAGGCACCTCTTTGCCATGATTGGCTGAACCTCATTTACCCTGCCATGCAGATGATCATGAGATCGTCTGCATGTGCGTCCACATCAGGCTGCTAAGTTCGACACACGTCCACTTCGTTGTACACGAGGGACTTGTGGCTTGGTCGAAGATATTTCGAACCATACGATGAGCTCGGAAACATCTTTCAAATATGAGCCTTTACAATATCCGGCGACTGATTTTCGTCTGCTGAAAGTTTTGCCGGATCGAGGTCTCGGCATTATCCAGGTTCGTCTATGGAACGTCGTTGTCACGGACGGCCGCGATCTGGATGAAACCAATTATCGTTGCCTTTCTTACAACTGGGGTGACCCAGACCAAATGTTCGACATCTATTTGAATGACACTTTGGTCAGAATTCGGCGCAATCTGTATAAGTTCCTCTGCTGGGCCGCGAAAACCTGTCCTCAACAACCGTTCTGGGTCGACGCTCTATGCATCGACCAAAATTCGCCGATTGAAAAAAATATACAGGTTGCTGAGATGGAATCATTATACAGCAATGCTGAAGCGGTATACATCTGGCTGGGAAACGACTTTGCACTCCTGCCTTTGGCACAATTTGTATCTGAAGTCATACAAGGGCTCCCAGTACATGATTTCGATACGTACACCATTGAGGAGAGCGCTACTGCTTTCTGGAGTCACCCATACTGGCAGCGAACGTGTGAGTCGCGCCACTTTATCACGAGCCTCTTCGAGTCAAGTCACTCATACCTTCTTGTCAGGGATCACTCAGGAGCTACTCGCAGCAGCAAACGTCCGAGTATTGTTCAACCTACATATGTTTTCCTGGACTTCACTATACCACACCATGGGGTGGCATGGGCTCAACACTCGACATGCGCCCCATGACAAATTCTGTAAACTCATCACGTTCAATAAGTACACCAGATACAGCATCTGGAGACTGCTACCTCTACGGGGCCACACGCAGTGCTCAATCACGAATGACCGCATTTATGCACTGCTGGCAGTCATACACGATGGTGATAGCTTCGAAGTGTCCTACGAAGAGCAGCTCATCGATCTCTTCTGGAGAGCAGGTCAACATTTCGGCGCATGGTCTTGCGCTGCATATGTTCGGCTCTTAGCAGCAATTCTACAACAAACCACACCAGAACTTGAATACAGTCTGAAGACACCGGATAAGCCGTCACTGTACATGCCCCTGTCACTTGCTAGACACCGGCCTCGTCGAATGAACAAAGCAACAGCATGGGTCATCGACTGCGATTGCGGAGTGTCAGCCGTAACAACAGCCTTCGCGGATGTCCTCTTTTGCTCGCACTCAGACGCCAGCGTGTGGATGGAGTTCCCAGAGTTCAACCATGTCGGCGTCACATTTTCCACAGGACAGGACGAGGCTCATGATAAATTGCGCCTCACAATCCTGCCTAGTACGCAAGTTCCGGCATACGAATTACAGCCAGACTCATTAACTCGTTGGTGCGACGGAAACTGGATATCTGTTAGTACCTCAAAGGAGCTGTACAAGCATCTTGAAAGCGAAGACGAACAGAACCCACAACAAGGCTGGGCGGTGCGTATCCCTGGGAATTTCATACTCCACTGCCTGAGAACTTGGAAGGAGGCTGTGTAGCACGCACGCTAGAGATATGAGATTGAATTGCATCATCAGAGCAAGAGATCTTGCTATCGTCACTTTACATACGGTGTCTCGCTATTATGAGATGAGTGACTGGTGATTGGCCAGCCAGTAGTACAACAAGGTGGCTATGCATGCAGGCCGCAAGCTCAGCCACGTCGAGGGCTGGCAGGCTGCGACTATCCATCCACAAATACATACTGCGACCTCATCTCACGATAATCTTAGGGAGCGCTTCCTTCGCCTAATCGTACTGCATGAAATCGTCGAACAACTATTCAGGGTCACACTATGTCGGCCCAAGCACGAGATGCTGCCAGAGATCTGGACTTGGCTGACTTCCCCGCATTTACATACGAGCCTCTCGCTGATACATCCACCGATATTCGCTTACTCCAGGTTATTCCTAGCCTGGATGACAGCGGCCGCATACAGGTCGAAACGTGGGATGTTTCAACCGGAGCAAATGACCTACGTATCTTCCCAAACTATCAGTGCTTATCATACACATGGGGCGCGCCCAACGATGAGCATGAGATCTCTCTGAATGGGCGTTCGTTTTATGTCAGACGCAATCTTTGGGACTTTTTGAATCAGGCTACACAGATACTTCCGATGCAGGCTTTCTGGATTGATGCTCTTTGCATTGATCAGAATTCAGTGCAAGAGAAGAACATACAGGTTATGAGGATGGGTCAAATATTTCGAAAAGCTCAGACCGTCTTGGTATGGCTTGGAAACGATACCTCGCTCATACCTCTAGCTCGATTCATGGCTCACGATAACTCGATGGAACAATCTCATAAGACCGGCCAGATCGATAGAGAGCTCAGTTATGCGGCTTTTTGGAGCCATCCCTACTGGCCACGCACCTGTAAGCCTCACTGTGGCGTTGCTTCTGTCATCAGCTGACGTTACTATTCAGGGATCACACAAGAACTGCTTGTGGCGACCTCTATACGTGTTCTTGTCGATTCTCACACTTTTGACTGGAGTTCTATCGAGTCTGTCCTCGAGCCCAGCTTCCACTTGACGCACAGAGTACCGCGTGTCGTCGACTTCGAGGCGAAGCACAAGTTCTACGAGCAGGTTACGAGCAGATTAGAACGTGGTGCAATGAGCTGCCAGGATATCTGGGGTCTGCTGCGCTGGCGACAAAATACAGAATGTTGCATCATAAGCGACCGAATATACGCTTTGCTCTCCCTTGTCCACGATGGCGCTACATTTCGTGTATCGTACGAGGAAACACCCACACAACTGTTCTGGCGTACAGGTCACCATTTTCAAGGATGGTCGAGCACCTCATATGTGAACCAATTAAGAGAAGCTCTACAATTTGACAGACTCGACATGGATAGCAGTATAAGGCCAACATACTCCTTGGTCCTCGAACTTCGCAATGCCGAGATCGATGCTGAGTATGGGAACCATTACACCCGTTGGCTATGCAAGAGTTGCGGGACAATTACGCCGTTTGAGAGACACCGCGATTTGCTTTTGTACCCGCAGACTACTGGTGCCCAGCATGGGGTGCAATTCAACCATGTCGTTCTTCATCGCAGTTTTGAGTTTAGTCTTGGGACGACCAAGCCTTGGAAGCATGAGTGGACTTCCAAATATGCCATCAGACTCGTCTGGGATGTTGATGATACAGGACTACCAAAAACAGTGGACGTCTCCGACAGCGCGCTCGTGTATCGGAGCGGAGACAACTGGATACCTTCGAACTCTGAAGCATTAGACGAGCTCTGGAAAAATTCCCAGAGTGCCACAAGGCATGGTGATGGAACTGCAGGGCAAAACGCCATCCATTGGGCCGTCTTGATACCTGCTAGCAGCATGCTGCGTCGTCTCGACGCGTACATTCAAGAACAACGTCGACCCTGGGAGATACATTTATATCTAGCGATATCAAGACGTGGGAGTCTTTCATCGTTACAAAGCGCAACAACATGCGCTTTCTCACAATCCAGCCGCTCGTTCGTCCCGTGTTCTCGCTGCAACAGCCAACCATCGGTGTTCTATGGCGTCACTCGAGATAGACTTTAGTTCACCCATGTATAGGCAAGCTTCGTGGTAAATGCCTAGCTGCCATGCGTCTTCCGAGATCCCCCAAAACAGGCGGTGACATTGTGTAACAGATTTAGACAGCTGTCAAATATCTGCCCAACTACATCCTTCTTTCGAACCTAGTGCCGCCCCTGGCAGAACCCTCCTCCACCACACCTCAAAGCCCCTGACTACTTTGAATTACTCTTCCCAAGGCGCAGGTTAAACTTACACGACAGCGCAGATTTAACGCACACGAGATCCCTCGAATAGGCTTCAGGAGGGGAGGGATCAGCATGTGAGGTTCTTGTAAAGCTTGATTAAAGACCCTGTGGGAGGTTTGATGGTGAGGTTGAATACCTGGATTGATCAATCAATCGATCAATTAGTCAAGGCGAAGACGGAGACGAAGATGAATCGGAATGTACATGTATGCACGCACATACATTCCGAATCTTCTTCCGGACTACACATCCACTATAGTTGAGTCGGGAAATAGCAAACAATTCCAATATAAGAAGGGGGTGACACGCCGACTGATCAGAACAAGTAGATTCTATATAGACTATCGTACTATCGTACATTTCAAAAAAAGGAGACCAGAAATGCCGTGTCCTTAAAAAGAATTCCTTACTATTTCCATGCTTGTGTGAATGAAATGCGCTCCTTAAAATCCTATGACAGAAAGAGAGCAGTAGCAGCAGCCCATTCCTCTCCAAATAGAACAAACAGCGATTTCAGGATACGCGCGCCCTACTGCGACTGCGACTGCGTGGCAACACTCGACGCCCTCGTCCTCGTCGAAGGAATCCTGACATCAATCGCGACCTACACGTACACGATTAGATTCAATCCATCTCCATTGCGCAAAAATCCTCATCCCAAACCCCTTCGAAAGACGAAGGACAATTCAATCAAACAACGCTTCAAAACATCTACACCTGACTCACACGCGCCCTCTTCCTCGTGCTCTCGGGCACCACGCTCGGCCCACTACTCTTCAGCGCATCGTCTCCTCCCGCACCACCTCTCTTCTTCTCCTGCTGATCCAGCACCAGCTGCAGGACATCGTACGAAAACTGCGGGAACTCGAGACACATGGCGCGGAACTCTGGCTCCGCGTCGTGGCGGAGGCTGTAGCTTCTGCTCGCCCAGAAGGCCGCGACGGGCTTGCGGATGGTCGCGTCTTCGAGATTGCTTTCCCTGTACACGTAGCGTGCGTATGCGAGCTCGCCCTTGGCGGTTGAGGCGGTGCGGTGGATCTTGGAGTGGGCGAGGGATTTGAGGTCGGGGAGGGAGAGGCGGTCTGCGAGGGTGTAGATGCGCGCGTGGACGAGGAGGCCGAGGCCGAGGTCGTCTGGAGCGGGGAGGCGCGGGTCTTTCTCGAGAGGGGCGTCGCGGGATGAAGAGCTTTTCTTGGGGAAGTATTCCGAGGTATAGAGGTATTCGATGACGGAGCCCATGGCGTCGGAGTCGGCGTCGGTGAAGGTGATTTTGCGGGGCTGATTCATGTTGGTCAGTACGGAGATTAGGAAGAGGGTGGGAGATGGACGTACACCACCAGGAGCGAATTCAGCAGCTTGCTTTGCGAATTCGGGACACTTGACGAGCACAGCTTCGTGCGCGGAGAAGGTCGTTCGATCTTCATCACTTCCAACCACGACCTCAATGATGGGACTCTTCATGAGACTGTTTGTCTATTAGCTTTCTGCGATGTAGTTGTACACATATCAAGGCTATGCGATATACTCTGCGAACAACACCAACTTGGGCGTCTCAGGCTCCATCTCCGTCAATCCCGTCTCCTCGCCCGCGCCCGCAGCGCTGTCGCCCATCTCTACATCTTCGACCGGCGTCTCTTCAATCGGAGTCTGCTGATCAGCGTCCGCCATGGCTAGGGTGTGCGAAAGGTGTCATGTTGCTGTGCGGCGCAAGCGAACGGGTGTCGAAGCTTCAGGTAAGCTTAACTACTAGCTAGCAGTTACAATTACAGCGAGTAAGGTCGCAATGATTTCTCGAGAAAAGGGTTGGAAACAAAGGCAATTGGGCGTGCGACGACGGCTTGGATCGATATCAGTCGCAGTGGTGGTTGGAGGGGAGGCTGAGAGATAGCTGGATGAAGCTCCGGTTCGTGAGCTCTGAGCTCTGAGCTCTGATCCCTGTCGCGCCGTCTAGCGGAACGCGCTAACGCAGGAACAGTCACGTGATGTACCTTTCACTCTATGCAAGTCGAACGTCATGTTTCATGTCGAAATATGCTTCGCCTAACGTATCTACACCAAAAAACTCTCTCTGCACACGTTTGTATGTGCTCGCTACCCACCATGCAAATGTATTCAACCAAAGTAGTGAAATGCAAACCACGAACATCCCAAGACACTCGAGACTGCTTATTTCCACCCGCTCAATCCCGCCCACGGATCGTTCTGTCCACCTTGCTGGCCTTGCTGACTTTGCTGACCGTGTGGTCTCTGCTGCTGTGCATATCCGCCTGGCCCACTTGGGTAATTGCCCTGTGAAAAGTGACTGTAGTCCATATTCTGGCTCGGTGGTGGTCCAGGCGGCGGCGGGGGTGGAACGTAGCCCTGCGGTAAGCTTGATTGCTGTGTGCCACCCCACTGTTGCTGTTGCTGTTGCTGCTGTTGTTGTTGATGTTGTTGGGGTGGTTGACCCCATGGTTGATGCTGTTGTTGCTGCTGAGGTGGAGGTGAGAAGAATTGTTGATGGGCAGGAGGCGAAACGGGGTTGTATTGCGAGTGTTGGGCAGGGTTGTAGGATGAAGTGCGTGCGGGCTGAGACTGCTGCTGGCCACCGAACGATTGGTATGATTCGCGGCGAGGTGGAGGAGGCTGCTGGTAGCTATTATTTGATTGAGCCCCGCCATACGACTGTTGTGGTGACATGTACGGCTGTTGGCCAGGGGCAGTCGTCATTGGGTAGCGTGGAGTGACGGGCGGTGATGCGGCTGGGTTGTAAGACGGGTGGACTCCGGGAGCACTACTAGACGCCGGGGGCATTTGGTATCCTGGCGTCGAGGACAGAGGTGGCGGTATGCTCTTCTTGCGACCTCCCGCCATTGAGACTGGCGATCCGGAACTAGACGGTTCCATCGACATGCGGTCCATAAGGTCTTTGAGACGCTGCTGTTCCTGGTCTGCTCCCTGCGACTTGCTTTGCTCGATGCGCGATAGAAGTTGACCACCTTCCCCTCTCCTATTCTGGACAAAGGTCTCAACATTCTTTTGCAGACTAGACACCGTCTCCTTCATCTCCGAGTAAAAGTTTTGAGCCCGTAGCAGCCCGGCCTCGAGGTCGTTGAAGCTTTGATACACCCTGCGGTATTTAGTCATGACAGTATTTCGTTGTCGCGAAAATGATTCGTATTTGCTCTGCTCCGACCGCACGCGTTTGTCTTTCAGCAAATCCGAGTAGGTTCGTGTCAACTCCTTGAGCAAGGATGACTGCTTGTGGTTGGCTTGCAGGATGCGGTTTTGGTGCGGCCGGAACTTCTCTAGTTCTGCTTTGAAGAGCTGTGACTCTTGGTTCGCAATGGCCTTCTTGTTGAGGATGAGAACGTTTGAGATATCGTCCGAGTGGACCTAGTCAAGTCAGTACTATATCGTGTAAGCCTTTTCAGAGAAGCATACCTTCTCCTTGAGATCTTTCAATATTTGCGTCCTCTCTTTCTTAACCAAGTTCAGCTTCCGCAGTAGATCCTCGACCGCACCAATCTGATCAGCAACGGTAGGCCCCTCATCCATATCATCGTCGATGAGGTTTCCTTCCGCCGGTCGTGGGCTCTTGCCTTTCGATGCGCCAGCCTTAACCATTGCTCTCGAGTATAGCACGTCCGCTTCGTCCGTCTCTCCAGCAGATCTCATCTCATCAAAATCAGCCTCGCATTGCCGTAATGTGTTGTACAGCTGGGCGTCACTCGTGCTTGCTTCTTCAATAGCTGCTCGGTAGTTGCGAATGTCGCTTCGCAGGGTAGCGGTGAGACGCGAGCTGGGTTGTTGTGTCCATTCTGCACCGTACTTGGAGCGCATCTTTTCGCACACACTTTCTTCCATGTCCAGCTGCTTCATGCTTGCATCCAACATGGTCTTGATACCCGTCTTGTCGCTGTCCAGCTGCTCAAAGGCTGAATGAAAAGGTTGGTGTCCAGCCAGATCTTCACACCACTTGCGGAAGTCGTTGTCTACCATCATGTCCTGGTCCATGCCGCCTCGTAGCACGTTCAGGCTGTCTGGTAGTTTCAAGTAGTCCAGACTGGCTGCCATTTCGTCGTTGGCTACCTCTACTCTTTCGCTCTCGGCTCGGATCAGCTTGGCCTTTTCTTCGTCGTACAGACTAGCTGACTCTGTCACAGCCAATGGCACAATCTTCTGGAAAATGTCTGGTCCGATGATCCTTTGGATGTCTTGTCCCTGGTAGAGCTCGCTCACGGGTATCGCCTTTGCCGCGGGCATCTTCGCAATCGCCGTCAAGGAGGCTTCATTTGGAATGCCTTGGTGATAGATGTAGTCGTTGTCTTTGGACAATTCCGCCAATTTCTCTTGCACGTTTGACACGTGCTTCTTGGCCATCTCCGCCAGTATTGACCCGGTATCTGAAGCCAGATTCGAATTGGCGGGCGCCGATGACGGAAAGCTGTTCGCTGCTCGACTCGCATCTTTGGCGCTGGCTTCGGCGACCTGCAGTCTGCAAATGGCTACACCGTGAGAATTGGCGTCGTCGTCTGCGAGAGCCTGGTAGTACTGTGCCAGGGAAGACATGTAGTGTGATTTGATCTGTACCGTGTTAGTTTCCCACTATTCGACCATCTCAGTTACCTACCTGGCAGACCAACAACCAGACCTTCTCAAACACGGCATTCTGGACATTTTCCTGCGCACCTTCTACGGCCTGTGAATACAATACCGCGGCCTGGCTCGCGAGCTTTGCCAAAAGTCCAACCTTCTTGCCATCTGCAATCTGCTTCTCGAGGAACACTTCCTGTGCCTGTGCTAGCATAATTGCGATCAGGGTCTTGACCGTTTCCCGGCTCAGATCGGTCGAAGGGGCGTGCAGGAAGTTCTCGTTGATGTATGTGAACATGCCAGCCGAGGCCTGGAACGAGTGGTACGACGTCTTGAGGCCGACATCTTCGTGGCGGTTCTGGTGGGCGGCGTGGCAGGAGAGGACGGCGGAGATGTTGAAGATGATCGAGGCCTTCTCGTAGGCCAAAGAGTACTGTGCGGTGGGCTTGTGCGTGAAGGCATCGAACCTAGATTCTGTCAGACCTTACTGTCTCCCGCCTGGATCATATGTGCCGAGTATGCCGGACGTACCATGTGAAGCTGATCTTGATGTGGTTCTCGTCAACTGGGAATCTCAGATCCAGCAGCTCCAGCTGGCCGTAGTATCTATACAGCAGGTCTCTCCCCGCTGCACTGTCCTTGCCCGCCCCGCGCATGTCCTGCCGCAGCCTGTTCAGCGTGGCGCATTCTTCCGAGTAGCGCTCGGGGTCGTCGCCATATGTTGCGCGTATGTAGCCCTTGAGCGGAGCTACCCAGTCAATCTCGTTGGTCTGCTTGAGCGGCACCGAGATCATGGGCACCTGCGTCGTCATGTTGGCGGGTGGGCGGTCAGCAAGTGCTTGCGCCTGTGGTCGAGCTTGTTCGCGCACTCGGTGCTGCCTGTGCGTGTGTCCGCGGTGGAAGTGGGTGCCTTGTTGTATCCAATTTGGCTTGGACAAGATGCAATTCCAATAGGTAGCAGTTTGGCGGTCACTCGGGGCTCAATCGCGTCGACTGCATGGATAATGTACACGCGAGATGACGTTGGCAGTGCTGCGTTGTCGTCGGGCGCCTTCACCTCACCAGGGCATGTGCCGTGCGGGAAGCTGCATGAATTGCACGGGTAGATCCGGGCGGTGCTCTGCGGGAAAACGAGCGTCGCGGCACAGCAGGAAGTCAATGTGAATATCTGTTTGTCTGCGGCGGGAAATAGGGCCTCGAGATGTTGGAGAGCAGCACTCGGAGGTCAGGTGGGGCACGAGTCCAACGGGCTAACTTACAGGCGCGAGCTGCTGTGGACCTGCAAGGCACATCATGCATAAGCACACCATTCACCGTCAAGCCGCCTGCAGGTGCCACTCAAGCCTCTGACGCTCCACCAAACCTAGCCCGCCATCGCCATGTGACTCTTCACGCCCTCGCATCGTCGCGAGCAAGCTGGGAAGTCGTCGTGGGTGATCCCAGCCAATGCGGCTCCATGCAGCCAATCGATGCCGACAAACACCGCGGCATGGCTTCGTCTAAGCGCTCATTATATTGGAGCCCGCCCACGACCATTGCTAGCTCATTCATGCCATACAGGCAACTTCACCGTACTGTCTGACCGAGGATGGACCAAAAGAAGCTTCATTTAGGGTACCCAATACTGAACATCAACGCAGCCCAATCCTGAGCATTGTCATCATCATGGAGTCGACAGACTCGCCAGACGTCGTCTCCCCAACGGTTTGTTATCCAGTGGAAACGCATCGTACGCTCCGACTTCCCATCCTCTCACACCTTTGCGGACCGTCCTGGAACCTTCTGGCTGTTCACTCGCTGGAGTCTCAATTCTGACAATCTTGGTCCTTGTTCCATGCCAGAAACACTTGCCAGCGCTGTACCCTGTGTATTTCGGATGCAGTGGACACAGCGGGCTACCTGATAGGTGCTCGGGGACAATCCATTCAAATTTCCTACGCTCCTCCACCTCCTTCAGCGCGTGTGGCGTAAGAGGTGTGCATTCCGGTGTCACGCACTTTTGAACCCTAAACCACGTATCCGGCGATGAATTTTGGGCTGTGGGTTGCGGGGTCGGGATACGTTTGGCCTCTATGTAGCCACCTAGCCTAGGAGGAGTGACTATGCCAGGCGTTTCGCAGCCTGGATTGCATTCGACCGTAAATCCACGGGGTGCATATTGGACCGCATGCGGGCCTTCTGGTCCCTCCTCATCAGTTCCAGTACCCGCATCTAGATCCGGTGATCTGTAGCTCATAAGCAAGGCATCTGAGTCCCACAGACCTCCAGGACTTGGTCTTGGTTTCACCCCTCTCATCCCAACGTCGTCATCAAATGCAAAGTCGGCCAATTGCTTCCCAACCTTAGCATTGCTACCGGTTGTCGATGCGGTGGACACGCGTTGAGATGCAGGAACCGGATCGAGTGCAGCAAGAGGGTCTGCGCTCGCTGTGGTAGTTGCTGGATTGGCCTGAGGAGGCGTGGATCCAGGTTGCTTGCCAATCCACCAAAATCGACCCGCAGTCGGCGACGGCGACGCTTTTTGGTCCTGATCATCGTGCTCGGCGATCCGGGCAGACCGCTTGAAGGGATTTATAGAGAATTTCCGTCCGTTCGATTGCTCCGCAGGAGTTTGCGGTGCGCCTTCACTTGATCGTGTCGTCGATCCCGGCCAGCGCCAACGTCCTGCGCGTGCCGTCCTGGATGTCTGATATAGCCTCCTTAGTTCTGCCTTCGTGCGCATTGGCGGTTCCTGTGGTGTCTTGATGTCGTCTGGTGTCCAGCTTCCGTCTGGTGTGCTTGCAAGGACATCTTCGCTGGCTCCAGTACGCGCACTGCTTCTGTTGCCTTTACGTTTTGGCCGAGTCATATGGTAACGCTCACGAGCTTTGGTGAAGCGGCGCTCGAGTTTGCCCAATTGTGTGGACTCTATGGTATCATGGCCAGGCAGCATCGCACTATCAGGGTCGTGCGTTCGAGGATCGCTTGTGTGACTTTCTAGAGTGGCAGACGTAGGTTGAGATGAATTCCATCTTGGAATCCTCTTGGATGTGTTGCGTATTCGTGGTGTGCTGGGGCTCCGTGGTTGTGCCGGGAGGATACTGCTGAAAGTGACGGTGTGCTGCAAGTCTTGGGCAGACAGCCGAGACTCTGGGAGCGGAAGAGAGAGATCGAAGGCTGCCTCTCTGCGATCCCGGAGGCTGCCTCTTGTTTGCAAAGGCTTGAGCGTCGGTTTGGTGTTGGAGACACGTCTGGAATCCCCCGCAGAACTGGTCGTTCGTAGTTGTGTATCAAACGCGCTATCGTCTACTGGTATGGAGCGTGAGACGCTAGAAACCTTGCGAGTCTCTTTTCCATCCTTGCTCGAGGATGCTGAGGTGACACTCTCAAGTCTCTTCTCCCCTCGTGGGGTCTCTGCCTCGATGGCTACATCCGGTACAGACGCCATTGTCAGGTCGGACACGTGCCTTACCAAGCCTCTTGCGAAATATGCTATGGATGACTTTCTGCCGCCGCGACGTGTGGCTGTCTCAGGTGTAGGGAGTTCCATAGCATGGTGCGCATTGGAAAATTCCGAGTTGGCACGATTGCGGTTAGCAACGCGCGCATTGTGTGCTGTATCGGCGTCATCATTGTTAGGTTGTCGCAGCAATTCTTCAAAGGATGGAGGTGTTCCTTGGTCGGCTTTCTCTGGCGGCAGCGGGTTACGATCTTGTCGGCGCTGCTCTTCATGATCATCGTAGGCAGGTTTCTGACCCCACGTAAAGCCATCTCTTCGACTGTCTTGACGCGTCTTTGTGGTCGCATCTTCGCCGACATCCGGCGTGTCGTTCACATCGTCTGCATGTTCTTGAAGAGAAGTGTAATGTCTTGACAAGGCAGGCCTCAGAGCCGCAGCGGGCAGTTTGTCGTCGCCATGACCGTCGGAAGCTAGGCTCGCATGAGGGTCGAGTGTAGGGAGAATGGAGCGCGGTGCGATTTGAAAGTCTTGAGCGAATATATGATGGACAGTCGCGGGCATGGACGAGCTAAAAATAAGTGAAGCCCTATTCTGTTGTTGTAAGCATAGGTGAGTGGTGTTGCTATTACAATGAGGTGTCGGGTTGATGAGGAAAGTATGAAAAGATCGTGCCGCGGAGATCTCAGGCTTGGATTGAGTATGAGACCGCCACGAGGTCGGCACTGGTATGAGCAGGTGATTGCCACATCCCAAAAAATTTCAGTGAGAGAAAGAAGTGCTTCATAGAAGAAGAAAGTGCGAATACTCGTGCGCACCTGCCGATGTATAGACCCACCCAAACAAAGTGACTCCGCAACACCTTGCAATGCGACCTAATCCAAACCCCAGCATCTGTCCCTTGACCCATCATGTACACCTGTGATCCAATGCATGCTTCGTAAAACATCATAACAAGCCACTATCTGTCCGATCCACTCGTCGCTGCTACAACAGACGTGCCGTCGACGAATCGCGTACGGAAAATACGATTTGCGTTCTGGAACATGCCATCCTTCAGACTGACGACGATGAATTGGGAACCCTTGAATCTTGTTTTGAAAAGCCGTCCAATGTTCTGCGTATGTGACAAGTCGAGTGCAGCATCTACCTCATCCAAGATGTACATTGGCGCAGGCTTGAATTGCAGCAAGGCCATGATGAGAGATAGTGCAATCAACGAACTGTTCATGTTAGCGAAAAACAAACCCGGAAAGGATAAAGCGTGCATACCGTTGGCCACCACTCAGTTCAGTAAGCGACTGCTTCCACACCTTGCCCAACATAACCTTGACCTCAAGACCATCGGAAATTGTCTTGCCCTCAGGCGGGTCGAGCTTCGCAAAACTGCCTGGTAGAAGCTCATTGAAGATCTGGCCGAAGTCGCGATTGACTGTTGTCCATGTCTTGTGCAGCGCCTCTTTTTTGTACTCATCAAGCTTGACGATAGTTTCCTCAATCTTCGATTTGTCCTTGATGACTGTCGCCATATTCTTCTTGAGGTTGGCTTCCTTCTTCTCCACGCTATCGATCATGGCCATGACCTTGGGATTGATCTTGTTCTTTTTTTGTTGGAAGTTCTCTTGAAGATTTTTGCGTCTCTTTTTGCAGTCGCTCATGTTAGCACCTTTGAAATCGTATACTGAGCCAGGTCGCCCAAACAGCTCCGAGTCGCTAGCGATAAAGTCGTAGTCCTTCTCGAGTGCTTTGACATGACCGGCAGCTTCCTCCTGTTCTTTGTGAAATCTTTCAATTTCGTGGCCAAGCTTTTGTTGCTCCAGACCTCCCTCAGTGATGGAGGCATTCTTTGATCGAATGGCGTCCTCCAATTCCCGGAGTTCTACATCAAATCCAGTAAGCTTCGCTTGTTCGTCGCTCAAGTTAGCCTGTGCCATGTCATGAGCTTCCTTCACTCTTGCCTGGTCAGCCAGGGTTTCGTCGAGCTCTTCTTGTTGAGTGCGTAACGTAATCACGGCCTCTTCAAGCTGCTCCTGGGCAGCAGCAAGATCGCTTCCACATTGCTCAAATTCGACCATAGCCTCCCGCATCTCAGACTGCAAGGGTTTGATCGAAGCATTGTTCTTGCTCAACTGCTTCTTGAGCTTGTCAAGTGAAGACTGCAACTCAGCCAGCTTGCTGCCCTTGTTGTTGTTGAACTCGCTCATGTCCCGTTCTACACGCTTGACATCCTTATTGGCTTCGTCCTGTCGGATCTTGGCAGCTTTGACATCGTCCTTCAGCTGAGCTATGTTTTGCTTCATCTCTTCAATAGCTTGGATGATCTGTGAGATGCTTGTCAGTATCCGAACTCTTCTTACCTCAATGTACAGCTTACGGATGACGACGAGTTGCCATTTATCTGCTCCTCAGTCAGCTTGATCTCGTGTGATTTGAGATCAAGTTCCTGCTTCGTCTTTCGTGAGGCATCCAGCTTCTTCTTCTCCTTAGCCATGGTCGCTTGCAGAGCGCTTAGTTGTGCCTCTTGTCGCTGCAACTCCGTCGTGATTTCGTTCAGCTTCTGCAGAGTCAGAAGGACACCGCTTGACTGCGGGCGGCTGCCACCGGACAAGACACCTGAAGGGTCGTATGTATCGCCTAGAAGAGTGACGCTCCTCAGACGCACTGCGGGATCGAAGGTCACGCGCTTGGCGGTTTCCGGGTCCTCGCACACCAGCGTTGATCCGAAAACATACTCCATGGCTGCCGTAACCTCATGGTCATAGCCCACGAGCGACAACGCGAGGTCCACCTTGCCAGGCGCAATCCTCTGTGCAGCACCAAGTTTCTCAGCCGATGCACGGAACGCAGAAATCTTGTCGAGAGGTATGATGGTCACACGTTTCTTGAGCCTGCCGTGATCTAGCAGCTGTCTGCTAGTTGTAGCCGTGTCAACAACAACGTTGTAAAGCCGCCCTCCCGCGCAGATCTCTAAGGCGGTACCTGCTCGAGTGTGTTGCTTGTCCAGGGTGAACAGCTGCGCCACGAGTCCCTTCACACGCGAGCGATCGAAGTTCGGTGTCGGATTCTCATATTGAAAGTCGATGTTGGACACGTTCCTCCGAAGCCCGTCTGCTTGCTGCCGTAGCTCACGTATCCTTGCCTGAAAATGTGACTCCTGCTGATACATCTCTGCTTCCTTGGTCTCATTATACCCAAGCTTGGTCAAGTCGGCCTCGAGCTTCTTTGCTTGGGACCTTAGAGCCTCCAGATCCTTGATCAGACCTGAGTTCTGCTCTTTGGCCTTTTTGGCTTTCGGCTCGTCTTCTTTGACCTGCTTCTCAAGATGCGAAATCTTGAGCTTCGCCTGCTCCTGCTCGGTCGCAGCTGCACTGGCACGGTTTCTGGCCTCCTGCAACTGGCCCTGATATCCGCTTTCTTGACCTTCTTTTGAAGCAACGCCCGTCTGAAGGGTCTGCAAAAGTTCTTCCTTCTTCTCAACCTCCTCCGTCTGTTTTGCCAGGTCGTCGCGTGCTGTCTGGTACTTCTCCTGGAGCTGCTCATGTGCCGCCATTTTCTCTTGCAGTTGTTTCTCGAGATCTTTGACGTTCTTCTCGATATCATTGCGTCGCGCAGTCTCCTCGGTTATACTTGTGTTCTTGAGGTCGAGCACAGTGGCCAGACGGACGACCTCGTGTGAGTGCGTCTTGACTTCCTCCTCCAGCGCCTGGAATTTGCCACCCTTTCGCAGCTCCTTTTCCCGAGTGGCCTTGACTTTCTTTATATCCTCCTGCAGATAGTCAATTTCCTTCTTCATACGCTCAGCAGCATCCTCCAGATCGGTGGCCCTTTGTTTCTTCGCTTCCAAATCTTCACCTGACTGTTGTAGCCTTTCGTTGTATCGGATATAGTCATGGGCAACAACCAGCTTCGTAAGCCGCTCAAGATCGCTCTGCGTCTGCTGAAATTCCATGAAAGCGCGTTTTTCCTGTCGCAATTTCTCTAGTTTCGGGTCGATTTCCTCCCGCAGCAGTTCGGTAATCTCCTGCACCTTCATCTCTTTCTTTGCCATGGTCTTGTGAGCTTTGTCTCGCCTGTCCTCAAACATGCGTGTGCCTGCAGCCTCCTCCAACATGGCCAGTATCTCCTTCGCTTTCATGTTCAGCACTTGCATGACTTTGCCCTGTGCGATCATGAAGTTGGGATTGTTGATGTTGAGCTGCACCGATTGGAACAGGTTTTGTATGCTTTGCTGCTGGGCGCGGTGTCCGTTGATCAGGTACTTGCTCGCTCCGCCAAGCACAATTTGCCGTGTCACCGAAATTTCCGCATATTCCTCGAAGCCAACGGGTGACTTGGTCTTGTCGCGGTTGTCGAACACGATAGTTACGCTCGCTTTTGTGACGCCCGCTTGGCCGCGCTTGTAGATTAGGTCCTGTGTTATCGTGAGCGTAGACGGGGTACGCGGGGCTTCGGCCACTGACCTGGAGATTCTGCGCTCGCACCACGCTCAAGTTGTTGATACCGAGGACGAAACATATTGAGTCGAGGATGTTCGACTTTCCGGATCCATTGAGACCGGTGATAGAGTTGAAACTCTCGTCCCTGGGGTCTTATGAGCGAGACTGGTGGGTGCGTGGTGGGGAGGTAAACAAACCAGCCTTTGATGACTGTGCGCTGGGCATACGACTTGTAGCCCTAGAAATATGTGAGCCTGTGTCGCGTATCCTTCGTGAATTACTCACATCTATGATCAGTTCTGTGATCCTCATGGTGGCCGCATGTGCTGTTGTTGTTAGTTGTCGTTAACTATCTGTTTGTTGTTTCGCAGGGTTCAAGCGCCGCTGCGGGCACAGCGCGCTAAGCCTCGAGATCACGTGTTACCGTGGTTCGCCCGAGCGCATCGCGTTTTCGAGCTTTGTATGTCATTTGCATCTTCACATGCTTGCACACTTACACTTGAATTGAGGTGTGTCAGCGACTCCACAGGAACATCCACTATGGCATTCGAGAAGCTTGTCCAGCATTACTTTGGCCTATCAGCATCAGGTTGTTATCGCAAGGACGCAGCCTCCGTAACCCACGTTGCAACTCTCAACAAGCTCAACATGGCAAAGCTGAGCAACGTGCTTGTACGGCGCTTGGTCTTTGCACTCTTATCACACGGGGAGTTTGCACGAAGGGGCCCTTTCTGCCATACAAATCATGCGATGCTTACTTGGTACTGTGTACAAACTGCCGCTGCCCATTAGTCTCGGCATGTTCCGGTCACTTTGCTCGTCGACCACAGTCCCCGCAAAGCTTGCAATTTCACTGGCCGGCTGTCCATGCGTATTCTGTGGCAGCGGCGCACTTCCGCATGCCTGGAGTCGTCCAATCTTATCACACTGGCGCACATCGCCCGACACGACATGTGAAGAGGCAGCACGCCTGCGACACCAAAGCCATTCAGCAGCCCATTGGTAGCTCGAATACTCGGAGTTGAGATTGGCGCTCATCCCCTAACTAATCTGTATAGCGTTGCACCTAGACTACTGTGGCTGTACTATTATTATCTGTGCCGTGTACAGAGTTCGTCCTCCTCAAAGAGCGCACTCCGCAGCCAGGTTTTGAACACTGCGTTCGTACGTTTTGTTGTCACTGGCAGGGGAGCCATGTCGGAGTGTGCAAGAACGCTGGGTGACGTCAGTAAGTATGTAAAAGCAGTGCGTCCTTCGATGCAGGCACCGTGAAGGTGTGGAGTGTCTCCCATGTTTTGTTGGGAAGTCGTGCAGCGGGCTCTAACGCGAGCTTGAGTGCTCATGGAGTCATCGTGCAGCAACAGCAAGGGTACTCTGAGCTCCTGTACCTGCGGGCTACAGAGAGAACCTTACAGTTCAGCTATCTGGAGCATGTTAAGAAGGTTACTTGGTGGTTGGGCTTCTTCAAACAGTTGTGTGCGCATCAGTGGTGGTGTCTCCGCTGCACGGCCAGGTGTACCGAAACACCCTTCAGCCTGTGTAAGCTAAGCAGTACCTAGCAGGTAGCTCTTGAAGCACGAAAGGATCGACAAAGGTTGTCCGGATCTGAGAACGTAGCGCAATCGGTCTTCATGCATATCTCCCGTTGCCCGGGTTGTGACATTGTGACATCCGTCAAATCAACGACGACATCTGACACCGGCCGTCAACCTGAATTGAAGCGACCACGGACAGAGTAGATTGCCTTCTTTGACGCCTGATTCATTGCAACTGACGTTCGGGCCGAGTACTCTCCCACCGCCAACGGCTCGAGACGAGCTCAATGTGCTGCCTGAGAGCAAAACACGTGTTCATGTGTGATCGATTTCCATCTGCAAGATGTGTCCTGTCTTGGACGGCGGTCGTACTGCAAGGAATGCAGTTTGCGAATCGTAGAATTTGTGATACACTGCTCCCGGTTCCGCGATGCACGTATGCTCGTGAACAGCTGCGGCGTCAGTGGAGGGTGTGCTGCGGCGTTGTCCCGCTGGCCCAAGGTCATGCGAGCGGCCGTGAAGAACGCATTAGCTCCGTTGGCACAGTCATCCGCAGGAGCTGTTCTCGTCAGGCTCGGTCACGACAATCAAGGACAGGAAATTGCCGCGGTGGAGACTGGAAGTGACGGTCATCTCCAGTTATTGCAGAACGCACTCATTGCAGCTGGGCTAAGCAGCAAGACTGTTAATGTGAGAAGACACTCAACATGCAGCAGCATGGAGACGACCAGTCATCGTCTCACTGCACACCCGCTGGACTACCTAGTGGAGCACAGAAGCGGTGCAGATCGCAGGCGCGGGCTGGAAAAGTTCCCGGATCGCTCGGTAGTAATCACTGAGGCTTCTAGCCTGCAATGTTTAATCTCGCCAAACCCATTCCTCGACTCGCAAGCCGTTCACGCGGTGCTCCAGTCCTGCCCAGGAGCGTGGCCATAATTTCTTTTTCTAGATGCACTGGACCCTGCATGCAGGCGCAAGAGGCGAGGCATTCTCCCCGCAGTGAATCTTGCGTCCACCACTTTGCCGGACCACTCTCCGCCAGCGCATTCGTGTGCTCGACGTGCAGCCCCCTACATAACGCCCAATTGCCGCCAATCACCGGCATCATTTGCTTTGTCTGGTCGTCGTCGCTCCGCTTCCTGCGCCGGAGAGTGATCGTTCTGGGAAGGCAACACGCCTCTATCGCCTGCGAGTTCACGGCCCGTGGTGCCACCACGGTCTAGCCCGTTTCTGCATTGCACGAGACCCGATTCTTGGGCTTCACCTCCCTCGAGCGCACGCCCACAGAGTTCCACGTACCTACCCGCGCCCAAACAGCGCATTCCGCTCCACCTATCGGTCGCTTCAGGCCTTGTCTGATGGCGTGGCGGCGGTAATTGCAAGCTACTTCAGCCTCAATACGCTACTGTATGGCGTGTTAATACAAGGCACCCCCAAGCGTCGGGACGACGCGTGCAAGACGAGCCTGACCAACGTTTTTAAGAAGGACACGAAGTCCTATTAGCGTCAAGTGACCATACAAACCAACGCCTCACCCCCAATTACGTTTACCTCCTCGACCAACGCTCCAGTGCCCAGGACACCCTCCCCGACCTCAACAGCCTCTCGATTTCTGTTGCCTTGCCAGACATAGCACGCATTCCGCGATCTCACCCAACATCTACACGCTTCCATCTCTCAACGACCGCAACCAGCTTGTCCTAATTCTTTAGTGCGAGCCACCTCAATTGCACTCTCACAGTGAAGCTGAGGTTGTGATCCCGCATGTAAGCACGACGTTGTGGGCAAGAAGAAATCAACCATTGACCATTCCCAGCACCTGACTTGATCCATTTCATCTTCTTGTCGTTACTTACTTCCTGCTTCGGACGTACTTCGGTCAATACCGGCAAGCCACTACACACGCGGCCAAATGATCCAAGTCTGTTACCCTACGCCTCCACTCAAGACCGTGCACCCGCGACGCCTGGTGCTTGCATCGGTCAAACGAAAAATGGAGCCTCCTTCAGACCCTCCTTCAAACCCACCCTCTGCACCAAATCCTGCAGGTGACGCGGGCGTGCTGCCAGAGTTTTCCAGCATTTGTCTCCAAGATGCACCCTCACCTCCAGCAAACGACGAGGACATGGATGTCCTTACCATGTCGAGAGAGACGGCGATGAAACTCATTGTTCGTTCGGTAGTTGCCATAGCGAACTCAGCCGGTGACGTTCCAGCAACCCCTCCGCTATCTCGACCCCAAACTCCTAGTGGCAAGGAGAACTTTGCAGCTCTCAAAGGTCATCGACGAACAGCATCAAGGCCAGCAACACCAATTCCAGCCGACCGGGAGAGGCATCAACCCACCGAATTGGATCCGGCGGAAGCCAGCCACGATGAGCCAACTATTACTCACGACATTGGCGCGGGGGCTCTGCCAGAATCAGTCCAGCGTCTTAATATGGCTCGGAAATTTTTCTCTAAGACAGTACCCAAAGTCGGCGTGGAAGAGTACATCAACCGTATCCAGAAGTTCTGTCCACTTTCAACCGCAGTCTGGCTCGCAGCAGGCTCGTACATCCTTCGCCTCTGTGTGATCGACCGCAGTGTGCCTCTCACCTACCGCACGATGCATCGGCTTATCCTTGCCTGTGCATTGGTGGCCATGAAAGCATTGGAGGACCATCGATGGCCGCAGAAACGATTCGCCGCAGTCGGCGGTGTAGACGAGGCTTCTCTCAGCCGGCTGGAGCTCTGCGTCGAGTTTCTGCTCTCTTTTGATGTTCAGATCTTCACGCCAGAGAAATTGCGGGACCTGACGGTGCAGCTACAAAAGGCAGGTCAAGCGGCGACGATGACGACTAAGCTCCCGTCAACGTTCAACTTGAAGCTGTCAGCGCCAAAGATGAGGCACGTCCAGGTCTAATGGCTGAATTGAAGCTGTTCCATGATTCTTCTTGTATTTTCTGTTGGTTGCGAGTATCAGGATATCCCACGGAGCATGCGAAGGCGTTTGGTTAGCAGATAACAATACCTATGGCCCAAGACGTGGCACATGTACGGTAGACCCAAAGATGGTCGGTTGTTATGGAGTTGGAATACCCCAAGCAAGATGGGCTGGTACTCAAAAGCGAAGCTCAAGGCGCTATGCAAGTTGCAGTGCCCCAACATTCATCTCATATTCTATGACCTCTATTGCACGTGCAGCTCATGGCAGGCCATTATGATAGTGGAGTAACCATGTTTCAAGATACGCCTTCATGGCAGCTTCACTGCCAATGGCTCGCCCTGTTCTAGGCTTGGGGTGGAATGAGGACCCCTGCCAGATGCGTCTAGCTTGCGCGGCAGGGACGATCTGCGCTCCTGACGGCGCCACATCTTGATTGCTTGCAAGTTCAACGTCCACAACACCGACTTCGAAGCCACCCCACACATTCACTACCTGCCGCCCTGCTCGCATACATCCTCACCGCACTCACAAAGTGGAGTTGACGTCACTGCTGTCGCAACACGCATACCGCTGCGCACCGCTGCGCCCACGAACGCCCGCAACAGTCGCTCGCTCCTCGTAAATCCACACGATCATGGCACGGATAATACTACCGCTCGCGGCCATTGCGGCCATTGCGCCATTCGCAAGCGCAGGAATCACTTTCACCAAGCCCGCTGCTGGTACAACCCTGACGGCGAATACAGCCATCGAGGTTGCATGGACAGAAAGCAGCGACGGGCCTAAGCTCGCTGACCTGATCACCTACGAGCTCTTTCTGTGCGCTGGAGGAGATGCTTCAGGCGAATTTGTGAGTGCGCATTTTGTGTACTGCGTCTTCGGCAGCAGCTACAGCAGCACCAGTACACAGCTGCCCTCCGCGAGCGCATGCTAATCCGACCACGCAGGCAGTAGTACATCCCATCACAACACAAGGCGCATTCACTGCTGGCAGTATTGCCTCGGGCTTGATTCCGGATACCGTAGGAGAAAGCACGCCCAAGAATGCCTAGTACGTCCAACTGTGATACCGCTATCGTTCGAACAGTACCACTGACACGGCATGTACAGTTTTCTCAAGATGCAGGCGGTCGGAAGGACTGGTGGTCAGCTCGTCACATATTCGAATCGCTTCTCGTATTCTGGAATGAAAGGCGCCTTTTCCGATGTCGTGAAGAAAGGCGTCTCAGACATCAGCGGCACGACAGGACCCAAGGGCTCCGACACCACGGTGAAACCCGGTGCAGCAAATCCAGCCGCCCCCGCTGATGGCGACTATGATGTGGAATATACCATGCAGACTGGTCTGACCAGATTCGCACCCATGCAGCCGGTTCCTTCTAAGAAGATTACCGCGACAGGCAATCCCCCGCCTCTGTACCCAACCAGCAACGTTGTGATCGCGAAGACCAGGTTGCCGATTCCATCAGTACAGACAACAATCACCCAGAGTCAGACATACTCGGTCTCGAGCAGGGTAAACACAGTACGTGCTTTTCGTCGTTTAGTACTCTGGCAGCGGGCTAACTATCATTCAGGTTGCTGCTCAATCTCATCCAACCGATGACATGGCCAAGTTCCTCAACCGCTGGAAGGACTAGACGTCCACGATCACGAAAGATTTTACCCCTTACTGCACGACACATCTCTCGGTGGCGTTGGACAAAACACTCGTACTATTGAACCAGTTTCTCCTCGTGCTGCAAGCTGATCTACAAAATTATTGGGAATGTTACCTTTTCTGCCGTCACGGTGTTAATCCTGCAGCTGGTATATCCAGAGCCATGAATTGGTGGCACGAACACGCCCTTTACTACTACTCTCGAGCTTGCTGGCCTGTTTTCATCATTGTTCTGGCGCATTGGATGTAGTCTTAGAGAGCGAAGGAGAAATGAGGTGCGGTTAGGCATTTAGTACTCCAGGGCGTAGGAGGCGTTGGGCGAACACATTGTGAGCAAAACATACCATTCCATCAAACATACAGATAGAGCACTAGATCTGGTAGCAATGCATGCATGCAACCGCCAACGTGACATCCTCGACGAAACCACCGTGACATCGCTTAAGGCACCTCCTTCAGTGCCTGCCTTTTCCTTACAAACTGCGAATGAACCGCGGCGCCGCGGCTACCGTAGTGCGACAGGCCGCGCACGGTGACACCCCGCGCACGCGCGTCGCTAGAACACCAAACAACACGATAACTTCAAGACGTCGTAACTCCACCAATATGGATCCGGTTGACAAAGCGATTGAAGAATTGGAATCTCTGGAACCAGGA